>JAHWFP010140411.1:0-37493 GCA_023313725.1 Lithobius niger | reverse complement strand
CCCCCCCCCCCCCCCCCCGGTATACACTGAAGAAGCGTAGAAATTCTTAGTCCATACGAAGTTATAAAACAAAAATTTAGTTTGCATGGTAATTTTTAAACTAGCCTAATTAGAATTAGTTAAGCATTTTAGAAATGGTGATTTATTTTTTAGGGTTTAGCCTAGTTGTATCTGCATTAAATTAAATGGTTTGTGCTTACGCTGAGTTGCTTTCCCTTTTTTTGATAAATGAGGAGAGAACATGTCAGGTGGCGAGTAGAAAAAAAGCAAGCGAAAATGAGATGGTTTTATAATCACTAAAAATTTATGACTTGAAAGTATTGCTTTAGTTAATAGATTTTAAAATGAAATAAACTTGTTTTTACCAAATTGATTAAGCGATTTGATTAAGAAGGTGAAATATTTTCTAAACAGAACGTAATGGTGGATCGTGTAAATTTGTAGTGAAAAAGAATAGTAGCATTGAGTTAATCCGTGTGGTTGTGCAGTTGTGGTCCTTCTCCTTTTGGGATGATGGAGCCCTGTCACTTGGCGTCGCCACGTGTCGATAGCATCCACTAACCCACGCTCCTTAGCTGTTTGCCGTGATGCGCATATCATGTGACTGGGTTAGTCCACTCAGACAGCCTAAGATCCGCTATTCTCGTTCGTCAGTGGCTAACTCGTGATGACATCACGGCAAACAGCAGTGGCTCGTGGTATAGTGGTGACTGCCATGGCAGGACAGACGAGCCCAAGTAATTGAACTGTTTGGCCACATGGCTTCTGTTAAAATAGAGTTCTCTTCCTGAGCTCACCGGCACAGCTCAGCTGCAACAGCCTTTTAAATTAAGTTGAAGCTCTGAATATTCTGTATTTTCGATGTTTCTATGTCGTACCGTATTTAAACAATTTAAAATAAATCATCAAATCCATGTCTTATTATTTTTGTATTACAGTTCCATAGCATTTTTAACAGTTCCTCAAAATGGCTACAAGCTTATCCCAGCAGTTGAAGCGCTTGGCAGTTCCTCAGACTTCCACTTTGATACAGGACAAAAAGAAGCCTTCGCTCCTCTTTGACCCAAAGGAAGCTGCTAATTTTGATCGAGACACTGTTTTTTGTATAGGTAACATTACATCAATTAACGTGATTGTAGTTGTTATTAATTTTTGTGAATATATATGAAGCATTAGAGTATCATACAAAAACTCAGTAAGGGTAAAGGGACCCATCAAATTTTCGCAATAGAAGTAGTGATATCAGAGCCATGTAGCCATATTGGAGCTATGGTTGTCCCTCATATGCCCCCCCCCCCCCCAACCCTTGTACTTAGTTTTACTTAGTTATGTTTTGTTTTTTATTCTAAGATTGTACCTAGTGTACGGTACGGTAAATCAAAATAGACTTTTCAGGCCAGCAATGCTGGCTGTTTCATAAAACGACCCCCCCCCTCCCATCCCCACGTTGCAAACGGTGCATCAGAATTTCCGGGCTAGCTATGCTGGCTGTTTCTTCTCCCCATGTTGCCAACGGTGCGTCAAACACCAACCGTGCGCTCAATTATTTTTGGCTGTCTAATAAGCGCTGATTGAGTGAGCAAGTGATCTGTGTATTTTTGCGCGTTTTGAATATTTAACAGGCTTTCACTAATCCTTTAATTTTAATCTTCTAGCAGTTTATGCCAGCAGCTTATGCATCGTTTAAACAAAAAATGTTTGCTGGCTAATAAACGCTGATTGAGTGATCGAACCCGTCTGTGTTTTTTTTTTGCGTGTTTTGAATTATCCGAGTTTCACTTAGCCTTTAATTTTAATCTTCGAGTGGTTTATGCCAGCGGTTTACGCATCGTTTAAAGAATTATTTTTAGATAGGGAATAAACGCTGATTGAGTGAGCGAACCCGTCCGTGTATTTTTGCACGATTTGAATATTAATCAGGTTTTCACTAATCCTTTAATTTTAATTGTCCATCATCGTTTAAACAATTCGTTGTCGCTGGCTAATATTATGGTGTTGTTTCATTGTTGACAGAGGTATTATTGTTGCCTGCCACTTTGCAACATAGCAATGATGAGCATCGTGCACCGCTTGTTTAAAGTGGCTGTTGGAGTGTAAAGTGATTGTTGGTTACATGGGACTTCGGGATCAGGGCGTAAATAAGGTGTAGATAAATAAACAAATAAATAAATAAAATGGCTGCCATCAAGTTTGTGGTCCGAACCGTGATCACTCAAGCTTAACTGGCAACAACCAAGGTGTCGGTTAAGATTGAGTGATCAGGGTTGGGACCGACAACTTAGTGGCAGCCATTTTAGCTCTTATATCACTACTGTCTATACTGAAAACTTGATGGGTCTCGCTATTTTAATTGTTTTTTTTGTAAGATATCACCCCTTTTGTTTTTGTGGTTTTTGCTTTAGTGTAAGTATTGATTGTGAGCTCATAAAAATATAAGTGTAAATCTTTGCTTGAACGGCCTAAAGAATATCGTCACTTTGGTATAATTAATGGTCGCTGATTAACTATATTTCCAAAGTGCTCGTTGTGATTATTATTATTATTACTTTTAATTATTTTTAATTTTTTTTTTTATTCAAAAGCGTTAACCTTTCACGGATTTTCTTCCCCATAAACAGTTTAGTAGACGATGAGATACTTACAATATAGCCTGACATTTTGATTTTATTGTGGAATGGAAACAATAAGTCAACCGAGGTTGCATTGTTACTCGGCTATGGAGGACAATTATTTTGACAACAGATGGCATGTTCCCGACATTCATGAAAATAGGATTACAAATGATTACTGTACCATCTTTGATGTTGTCAAACCATAAAAGGCACCTATTAAAGTCAAATGTGAAGTGTGAACTGAATGTCAAATTTCAAGTATATTGGTCGCATAAATTATTTTATTTGAGTGGAATTACCTAGTAATAAGTAGTAATTAGCATTAATCGCTAATTTTACGCTCAACTTCACAACAAAAATACAGGATAACTTGTAACTTTGCGAAGAATATTTCTTTATTTTGCAATGATTCTGCAATAAGATGGCCCTTGTGCTTAACATGATAAAATTATTTGGTCCATTAACTCTTTAAGGACTGCGTGCGCGCTAAGAACTTATAACTGACTTGTAGAAAAAAAATCGCAGCTTCTCACCTAGTTGAGGCAAGGGAATGAAACCTGTGTAATTTTTATCCTTAATGATTTGGCTTTCATATTCCAATTTAAATTTTACTGGTCTGTAATTAGCTGGAAGTTTTCTATATGACTTGTAGAAGAGCTGTAAACAATGATTATACAGCGGGCGCATTCGGGCGCACCCGTCCTTAAAGGTTTAAAAAAGCTTGGAATTGACTTCAGCCATTGAATTTAGTTGAAAAAAAATTTAAGTTGGTCATTTTATTTGAAAGGAGTCATTATTCTGTTGACCCACTGCTGGCATAAAACAGGTTGTCTCTATCCACTAAATTTTTCCAAAACAAAACTTATGATGAAGTCTTGGACATCAATTAAATTCATATACAACAAACTTGAAAATTGAACTCGGGAGTCTCTCCAGCATGGTATAATTATGTACCTCCCCCACCTCCTGTTTATTTATATTCATTAGATTATAAGTAAGATTTGAAAGGAAGTAGTTTAATTAAGGGAAGGGATAGAAAAACTGCAGTGTAGACTCAGCGATACTGTTGAAACAGTAAGGGAGACAAGTTAATTTTTCTCTGCACTGAATTAACATTATAATATGGCAGTTTTTGTATGGCTCCCTGTTAACAGAATACTGGATCAATGCCTTATTGA
Organism: Lithobius niger; assembly: GCA_023313725.1. Classification (NCBI taxonomy): domain Eukaryota; kingdom Metazoa; phylum Arthropoda; class Chilopoda; order Lithobiomorpha; family Lithobiidae; genus Lithobius; species Lithobius niger. The sequence continues at coordinate 33,703 of JAHWFP010140411.1, read as the reverse complement.
GTTGGCCGTTTTGTTCACTAACAGCAATATTTCAGGTTTGTTTAAATACGCACGTGTTTAAGAACGTGCTTTTGTGGTGTCAGAATTAGGCACTAAAGATCGTAAAATACCTACAGCTTTCTTCAGACTCTCAACTGGTCTTGTCAGGTCCCTTTAGGAAATATTTTGTTGCAGTTGGCAAAGTCTGGTTATCATGTTGTCAAAAGTCACACCTTCCTTCCCTTCCTCTTTCCCCCAACCCTGGTTCCTTTTGTATGGACCTGAATGTTAAGATGAAGGGTTATTCCATCTCTTTTGTGTATTAAATAAATACCGTACATCCGTTATCTTAAAACTTAAGGGTTGTCTTGAGTCTTTCAAAATTAATTGTTCAGAATCCACTAACCTTGTGAGCTCCATGTTTGGAACGGCATATAATACTAGTAGAACTTTAAAAAAATGTTGTTGGTGTTGATAGGTGTCAATGGATTAGAAGAGCTAGAGTTAATAGACTCGTCCTTTGAAGAATTTGAAGCCAATCTTTTCAACGAGACTTCCAAAGACTTTGTGCGGTCCATACAAATGGTGGAAGTGAATAAGGAATTGGATGAGACCATAAGCGATTTTTTGCATCGTGTGTCGCCATTTGCCCTATTGAGGGCGGCACATAAAGCCTTGGAATGGTTGATCCACAGGTGAGTTTGTTTGTTATTTAAAACTTTATGTGGTAGTAAGGGTGGTCAGCTAAATATATTTCAAAATGGTATAAAAACCATGATAGGCAATACTTTGAAATGCACTCTTAATCGTCAAGTCTTGTACTATCTTTTATACCAAGTCTTATACATCTTACACCATTTCGTCTCTTTCAAGTTCACTACAAAACCGCTCACTTTCAAACAATGTCGAATGTCAATCCAGTAGCAGTCGCTGCTTCGCCAGTAAACCGTAGAAAGCAATCTCCATTTCATAATTTCTACTCACCTCATTGCAAATTCATCCCTCACGATGCACAGGTTTTCTAATTTATGTATTTACTGAGCTGCACAATTTTCTTTAACCCTAGCATTACTGCAAAAAAAGATGCTGTATAGTCCTTATAAACCTGAATATAATGCCACATACCGTTCGTCACTAGCTTATACGGTTCCAGAAATATTCATATTATTTGTCATTCGCTATTGATAGTCACCGATTTGGCGAGGACTACATTCAAGTTGTCAGCTGTGGGTTTTCATTCGCCAAACAGCGAGTCGAGACCGACATTGGAGAGGGTTGCTTTCAAAACAGAGACACTCTTGTATCTTTGCAAATTTTCGATAGCTAGGCTGCTATCTTCATTAGGCACTGATAGGGCTTTTTTGACTCTGGCTTACATCATAAACACTTAACTGGTTTGCAAGGTGAAAACATTGGGGTTTGCAGGGCCCTGAATGTTCATAAAGGGGACATCACGCAAAATATGATGCTGGATGGCAAGGGAATCTAAATATGCTCTAATAATGCGAGGGACAGTCGTCTAAGATATTTAGAATCACTTGCGATCCAGCACCATATTTTACGTGATGTTCCCCTATGAACATTCAGAGCACTGTAAACCCCAATGTAACCGGGAATTGGACGGGGTGTTGCAGCGAGAGTGGAATATTGGAAGTCGAACAACTTGAGAAGCGGCCCAATAAATATCGAAGGCAATGTCGAAGGCATGGGAGAATTCGAACTCGTCTACTACACTCAGTGTTTATGATGTAAGCTATAGTCAAAAAAGCCCTTAGCAGTACCTGATAAAGTTAGCAGCCTAGCTGTCGAAAATTTGCAAAGGTACGTGAGTGTCTGTTTTGAAAATCTCTGGTTTTGTAGTGAACTTGAACTTGACGAAAGTGGTACAAGATGTCTGTAAACAAGATTGTATTAGCAAGGGTTGCGAGTTGTGCTAGTCAATATCTGCATTACGTTTTCCCCACACGCTATGTGCTGTGCGGCAGTGCAAGCACTACTTGTTGATGCTGCATGTTCGATTGACTACTCTCCAAGATAAAAACCACCGCTGCTATGCTAATCACACCCTCTAGAACACAGGACTGCTGGCGCCACCACACTATTTGAAATTGAATTGTGTGCCTAGACAAATCACCAAGTTTTTTTTGTTTGTTTTTTGGAAGTGAAAGTGCGGTTCGTTAATCACGCATTATTCTCATATGCGTGGGAGTTGACAGCGCAGCATATGTAATTTTCTTTGGTGCCTGTGATCGATCAGCTTATCCCCATTTGTTCTTACGACAAGATGCAAGTATCTCGTCCCTGAGAGAGCACCTTTGTTTGAATTAGTGCTGGTGAGTATTTACTAAGAAATCCTTAGTTACCTAGGAAGTTCCAACTTTCTCGAATGCAAATCAGTTTGACATGTAACAATACACTGTGGATAGCCAACGTGGACAAATTTTGATGAAGTTTCTAACGTTTCATAATTTTTTTTACCGAGTTAAACGTTCCAGTATACCATTGTAATCGACTGGATGAGATCTTTCCTATGGTGAAACAGCCAAATAAATAGGTTAATGTACTGGAAGTTACTGAATAAACACCAACCGTATGAGGAAAAGAGTTTAGCTGCAAACTGATGGGTAAATAGTGTACATTTGGTTATGGATGTGTATTTACCTTGGCGGAGCAGTGCAGAGGATGATCTGGTTAATGCTGTGTCAGCGATCTTCCAAAGATGGGTAGTTCAGAAGAGGTCGTCTTTACGGCTGTCTCGCCACTGGCATCCTTACGTCGGCACACGCAACAGTATACAAGAAAGCAAACACAGTAAATAACCTTTTCCCTAGCTTGTTACCTAAGGTGTAAGACGCACACTGGACATGCCTTATAGCGTAGGCGACATCTTGTTTATGAAGTGACAACAACAGTAATATGTACGGCATTGTTAGCACGTATTGTAGCTGTACAGTCTGTCAGTCTTCTAAGCATGAGCATGAACATAAAAGGTTTGCGCCCTTCTCAACACAAACAACATTTTGCTGCCAATTGATGTCGCAGACGGTTGCAGAAAAATCACTTAAAGCACTCGCAAGCAGTAGTTGCAGCTTTTTAGCTTGCTGAAGCTGTTGGTTTTGAGCTTGTTAAGCAGAAAGTGTAAGGAAATAATTAATGGCTTAATTAATATTCATAGCAGAAACAATACAACTATTAATTAGATGCATATTTGCATAATATCATACATTTATTAAATGCATGAGCCGAGTATTTATTCGGATAGATCAAAACGACTCAAGATAGCAAATATAATTGGGAGTCCTTCTTCAAAAACGTCCGAGAGGCGGCAAGATCATTTGTAACCTGAACAAGAGTAATGACACCTATTGTTAGAGTTTAAAGGATGGCATTACCAGCTGACATTATTTACGACAGTTTCGTAGAACCTAAATGACTTTCTAGAAGTAGATTTAATTACGATAAGATCGTCGCTGGTGATCGAGCACTTCGTGGAATAACAATAAATCCATCCCACACGTGATAGTTAATTATGGCGGCATATAACTTCAAAGTGCCGCATACGGGGAACAATTAATGAACCCGAAAGCAACAATGAAATGATTGACATGTGTAGAGGTCCCATTTGGCGATAAGGGCCCAAGCTGTCCAAATGTTACTATATTTAGCATTTCAATAATAAATCTATACTACAATGGATCGATCATGACCAATAATGCCACAGTATTTAAACCAAACCTCGGAATGCATGATATCAGTCGATCGTCAGCCGCTCAACAGTTGTGTAACTAGTGCATGCCAGTCAAATTCCGGAGGTCCCGATTCGTAGTACGCCAGGCCAGGAGCCGTGCCGAGTTAAGGTGACGGGGCTTCGCCGCCGAGCTAAGCTGAGTACCGATAGCCTCACTCAAGCTTCTATAATAGAGCTAAGTATTCTGACTCAATACCAATAGCTATGATTGTTCAGCTTAACTGTTTACAATACGTACGCTACTAAATTAACCCGAGATTCCTTACTTTAACTTAGAGAATATAATAATGATTAGGTTTACTGTTCGACTTAGTCCTTAATGCCATTCGTTCGACTCGTTGCCGAATAACTGTAATTGATACAATCAAATCATAACAATCTGTCATTGATTTAATTGGCCATATTGTGGGGTCAATATTGTGTACGCCGGAGTGTGGATAAAGGCCCATTATTAGACGAATGATTGCTTATTATTTAGCCTACCTATTCTATACATAATTAGTGTTTTATACAATTGATTGCCCTTATGCCATCCTAGATAATAATGTTTATTCTGGTCAAATGGTCACTGGAATAGAACATTACAAAAGTTCTGCAGCTGGGCCTAAGTGGTAAATTATTTTCTATTTCTTAGGGTACGGAATGATTAGTAAAATCTAAGGCTGCTCTTATACCGACACTAGATCAGATAGTTTGCCGATATTTGGGGCTTCAGTATTGGCAATTTTCACTGAAATAGCGATTAACTGTTGAACCGTTCTAGATAACGACATGCGGTTTGCGGCGTTTTGTTCAGGAAATCCGGAACCTAGCTATCTTTTAAATGTTCATTAGTTCATTACTAATAATAACTATTGGACTTCTTAAGAAAACTGTACTCTTTTACGACAGTTGATAAAAAAAATAATTACTCATTCAATTTTGGATGTATCTGTACTGGTATCAGAAAAAATTAAAAAACCGTATTGGTAAAGTTGGTATCCGTGCAGCCATAGTAATATTGTGTACAAACCATCTATGGTGCGTTCTTGGTGTAAACTAATAATTATCCCTTACGGAGGTTGCTATTAGGGACCTGCGAGCTCAAATTTTGTCACGGCGAGTTTCGAAGATGAGGATGTGGGTACTTACGATTAGATTGCCATACATGAAACCAATTGAATCAGTTTTTCTGCATCAAAAACACTGCACGGGACACAATAAACTAACTAATGCATAATTATTAACTACCGTTTCGTGGCCTATTCTACATTTTTGAAAGCATTAATTCTACGGAATTTAAGTAAAGATAAGTTTTACTGCAATTTACCAAATTAAATAATAGTTTTTCTTTTTTAGCTCGACAAAATTCCAAAAATTTGACGTTGGAAGTTTTCATATCGAGTTGCTCAGTTAAGTTTACACAATGGAGTCGAACGCAAACTCGATTTGAAATTTCGACTTTCGCACATATCTAATTCCCATGGTCTCCTAAATTTTTCCAACCTATGGTATAACGAGGAGCGGCGTAAAGGAGTCCCCAACAAAATTTTATCCTTTTCTCCACCGTTTGTACTGAGTCCAGACCCCAGGCGAACTAATGTCCATTTTTACTTTCCCGGAAAAAGTATGTTAAAAATTATACTGTGTAGGTTTTTACCTAAGTAATAACTGTGTGTGAAAAATATCCCTTTTGCTTTGAATAGTCAAAGCCTATATCAATTCGCGAGGACCTTTAAATACCAGCAATCGACGATAACAGTGGTAATCAAAAGCCATTAGACGGGGAGTAACTTTAACGCTTTACCACCGTCGGAGAAAACCATGTATACTGCTCCCTTGAATTTTCGGAGAAATATCTGTTCTCCATCATCAGAAGTTCACTACACAAAACGGTGAAAATCAAAAACTTTACACATTGGTGTTCCAAAAATGTTTAAAACACACGTGATGGTCGTTCCGAGCCACTGATCTATGGAGTTTGTTCGCTAGGCAGACTATACTCGTCGTCTAGCTTGGTTGCTAGATAAGTTAGGCATCGATAAGTCATTGATAAGTTAGTGCACTCTGACCACCAAGCTAGATGACGAGTGGTGCCTGCCTAGCAAACAAACTATATAGATCAGTGGTCGGAATGACCTTTGCTTTTGTTTTAACAATTTTTGGAGCAACATGTAAAGTTCTCGATTTGCAACGTTAGGCCAAGCAAAGTTAAAAAAAAAATGGTTCTCGGGCACAGAAAGTTGAAAACTGATTAGGGATGAGGCTTTTATTTTTTTATTTTTTACACATTCGGTTCTCGAGCACAGAAAGTAGAAAACTGACGAGAGTTGAAGTTTTTAAAAATACTTTTTAACACATTTTATACTGAATTTTAAAAAAATGGTCAGATTGCTTCAACACAGCATTTAAAAAGCCATTTATCGGAAATTTTTATTCGCAGCAGGCATAGATTGGATTTCAGAAACCCCCCCTAAAAAATTTAATGCGAAGCTTTTTAGTTGATGCGGCTGATTACGTAGCATTGATAAAGTTTGAAAATGTGTCACATGGTCTACTGTGAAAATTCATTTTTAAAGTTGAAAAATCACCTTATATCACGCTTAATTTCGCAATCACACGAAAGAACAATATTTCAGCATAGAAAATTTACTGAAATATTGTTATTTCGTGTGATTGTGAAGTTAAGCGTGATATAAGATGATTTTTCAGCATTGATAAAACAGTAGTGATCAGACTAATGTTGACTTCGGAAAAGTCACTAATAAATGCCGCATCAATTATTTTTATTTCTTGGAAAAATATCGGTGCGGGAGGGCCTGAGAACCATTTTTTTTTTTACTTTGCATGGCCTTATGTGTAGTGAACTTCTGATGATGGTGAACGGACATTTCTCCGAAAATTCAAGGGAACAAAATTCAAATTCAAATGAGAGCGATCATTATAGTGTGAGAAGACAGTTTGTGGATGCGTGTGCCCCACGACTCATGCCTGATGAAGATAATTAGTAAAAACTATAAAAAATGTGCTAGTTTAAAAGAAACTGGAACTCTTTTGGTGGTGCGTAATTGTTGGTGAGTCACTAAAATTTATTACATACTTGTGCTTATATGCAACCTTTTAAATGTTTACAGATTCCACATTCATTTATATAACGCCAATGCTTTAGTATGCTGCTTCTTGCCATACCACGGCACCAATATTTTCGTACGCGTTGTCCAGTTACTGGACTTGCGACAGTCATCACATCCTTGGCATTGGCTTAAACCTATTCAGGCAAGTTCCAGCATTGTTGTCTTTATTTTCTGTCTTTGTGCTGGTTGATTTAACGAGGTAATGTTTGATAATTTCTTACATGCTTACAGGATTCTGGAGTTGCTTTAACTAAGTCAGCCATCATTAATTACGGCATCAGAAACTTGGGATTTCTTAAAATTATTTGCGAGATGGCCACTCCGGCTGTTAAGGTATGTATATCTAAGTGTGTGATGTAAAGAAATAAAGCTTTCAATTTCAGCAAGTACAGATGCTTGCAACTACTCACTGAAATGTTGTGGAATGAGTAATATCAGCAGTGGCGTAGCAATCAAATGTGCAGGCGGCACCTGCACCGGGACCCATGGGGAAGGGGACCCATAGCTCATTAGTAATTATCTATATATATATTTTGCTTAGGAGCAGACTTAATGATGATGGTGAGGGATCACGACGTCCGGCCATGGGGCAGGTTACGGTGGAGGGCGTGAAGAGGTGGCTGTTTGCTACAACGTCGTATGTTACGCCAGGGTCAGCTAGTAGCTTATTATAGCTCATGAGAGCACATTCCACTTGGTCTTTGTTGTCTAATTTCGTATCATTAGTTTTATTTTAAACTTGGCTTAATTTAGTACAGTATTTTGATGACTAATTGCAGTTATCAATATTTTTGGCAAATGTTCTAATATAAATAGTTGCATTTTTCCCCAGATTTTGTGTTGAATTGGCCAACACCGAGTTATATTTAACCTAAAAAAAAATACAACTACTAGAAAAATTCTAAAATAAAAACTTAATGTGAGCCCATATTCGGGGCATAAAGTACAACTTATTTACTTCCACGATGATGCTCAAATCCAAAAATTTACAAAATACTTCTCAGTATTTGCGAAATGCGAATTTTCGATAGGCAGATTTACCGAAACTATAAGGGCTGTTTTAGTCCTCCTGATTTCATCATGCTCTCCTAGTGTGATTTTTTATTTGCATAACCGCTGCAGCCACATCAACAGAGTTACTTCGCGATCACCATTCAGATCTGGCAGTCGTCTTAGCTTACTGTATTTGGAGGGTGGTGCTCGTATCACTCGTTTTTCTTGCTGTTCTTGTGCTTCGTGCCATTTTTGATTTTTTCTCCTTCTTGCCATTTTTTACCCAGCTATTCTGAAAGAGTCTGCCACCGCACTCTGTTCGCCATTAACGGCACTTTTCCAGAAGTCAATTTGTCAGGGCAAAGTACCTAATCAATGGAAGACTGCTCACGTTATACCTATCCATAAAGGAGGATCCAAAACTAATCCATCCAACTATAGACCAATTAGCCTTACGAGCAAACCAGGCAAAATTCTCGAAAAAATCATCCACAAACAAATACCAAATTTCCTCGCTGAACAGTATAAACTTCACCCTAATCCATTCGGAGGAATCCCCGGGAGGTCGACAATCCACAATTTAATACATTACCTGGACAAAGTGACACAATGGATTGATGAGGGCCTCCAAGTTGACACTGGTTTGTTTTTAATCTAGCAAAGGCATACGATACGATTCCTCACAACAAACTAATCAAATGCCTGGCTGACGAAAGGCATCTGGGGAAACTTCTTGCCTGGATCGGTGACTTTCTGTCAGGTAGACACCAGCGATGTTCACTTGAGGGACCTCTGTCAGAGCCTTTACCTGTACGTAGCGGGATTCCGCAGGGAAGTGTGTCAGAGCCACTGTTATTTGTCATGTTTATCAAATCCCTTTCCTCCAAGATTTCAGTTGACCACGGCATTTTTATGGACGACACTTACTTTTTGCACCATCTAACAAACCCCTGAAACTACTGCTATCCTCCAAGACAACATTCATCATGTTCTCGGGATTCTTATCTTTGCATATACTGTACGTTCTATAACGAGATCTCTTAAAACGAAATTTCGTTTTAAACGAACGATCTCAAAATTCCCGTTACTGGCCGTATACAAATCAGTTACTGTAATCCCACATGTAACGAACTCTGATATAACGAAATCCCGCCTAAAACGAAGCTATTTTGCGTTTCCGACAGTGTATCTCTATAGTAATTATAACGAATTGGAGATTCGCGCGTCGTTCAAACGAAATTCCCAGCGCTGGCAACAGATCCGCTCATTTCCACACAAACTTCAAAAAGCGATCTTTTTCTGTGCTCCTCTACGTGGATTGAGCTTGTTTGAGTGCTCCAAACACTTGGGCTAACTTACTTGTGTGCACGAGGGAGGGAAAGTCAAGCTAAATGGCTCTTCCATTCAATGTACGCGGCTCTGCCAATCATCGTGCGCGCACATGTCAGCAGCAGAAAACAAATAGCGAAGTCGGAAAAACGTGCAGCGTTAACGTTCAAGTCCAAAGTAGCGATCATAAAAGCGGTTGACGCTGTATGTATCTTTCTCTATCTCTTCATGGACAACAGAAAGCTAAGGTAGTGGCAGACAAAGGAATCCCCCCGTAGTTCGCTCATTACAATTTAAAAGATCGTCAAAAGATTTGCAGATGTTCGTGCCAGAACTATGCCAGTGACAGCACCGATTCTCCTATAAAAGAAAATTTTAAAGATTTAAAAAAAGGCAAATTATTATTATTTTTTGTTTTGTTTGACCACGAAAGGATTTCAGGCAAGTGAAGGATGAATTAGCCCCGTAGTCAACATGTCGTGTAGATGCTGGAGAAGTGTTGGGCCTATGCCAAAACTACTGTACATGATGATTTGTGGCTTAATGCAATATATTTTGCCTTTTACGTTTATATTTCTTTAGTTCGTCTTGCAATGAACAGTCCGCCCTTCCCCTCCCCCACCCCAATTTTTATCTTTTAATTTCTCTTATGACAAACTCTGGACAAATTTCCCCTACCCCTTAGCATTCGTTACACTAGCACTACAGTTGTACAGCGGTTTTTTTTATAACAAAATTTTTCGTTACAACCGGATATAAAGAAAGCCGGTTATAACGAACATTTTGGGAGGTTCCCGTTCATTTCGTTATAACAGGATTTACTGTAAGGCTATTAACTCTAATAACCCACTTAAGAAATCTTGGCTTGTTGTCACTGATGATCTTAGGACGAGAAACCACGGATCTAAGGTTGTGAAACAAAGTGTTTAGCAGATTGAGGCAGATGTAGCAGCGTCGACTCGTAAAGTGTACGAGGGTAAGTGGTGTCGTTGGGTTAAGTGGCGTAATTCGCAAGGTGTGCTCCCCATTAGTGCATCTAGTGTGCATTCAGCGGTGGCCTCGACAGCAATTGTGTTTGGGGCTTCGCCGTCCCAGATTATGGCCATGGCCAACTGGGCCTCGCCCTCTGTATTTCACTCTTCACTATCAGAAGGAGGTGGTGCTATGCCTGGCGAGTCAGTTGCTGCAGCGTTTGAAGGCGAAGGGTCTTCTGTAACCATTAAGGTAAGTGGCTGGTACTGCGCCATGTGTGGAATCATTCCATTAGTTAACACGTCAGCGAGGAGAATTGAAGATTCTACCAGATAACTTGTTTTTGCAGGAGAATTTATGTTCTCCGAGGAGAGCGTCACCCTCCTGCCTCTTCTGACGCAGGTATTGGTCTTAACAGCCGGCTGAAGGCATTGGTGAGTGAGTGTGACGGAGGAGTCAAAGTGGGAGCCAGAAGTTACACAATAGATGCGGTTGTTTGCATAAATTAAGAGGTAATGTTATGCAGGTGACGAATTTAAAGTGCTGAGAAGCGAAAGGGACATCACATTAGTTAACACAGCTTCATCAAATTCTACTCGGAGTACTTAGATTCTCCCGTGAGAACAAATTCTCTGGTAGAATCGTCAATTTTCCTTTAATTTCCTACTTTTTGGGACAAATCCTTCTTTTCCTACTTATTGGGACAAATCGTTATTTTCCTACTTTTTTGGGACAAATTCTTACTTCCTACTTCTGGTGTGTGCACGTTTTTGATGGATTTCTTTCACATACAGGATTCTATTTTAATTTTGTTGTGAGAAACTGTCAGTCTGTTCCCCGATATAATTTTTTAGTGTAAATAATTCTTGCACATCAACACCCGTCCAGTCTTCAACCAGAAGTAAGGGTGAAGAAGTAAGCCAGCCTGGAATGGCTATCGTTCTATGAACCACCATGAATTTCAGTTATGCGTTTATTTCGAATGATTTTTTTCTTACATTTTAGCTTTATTATTGAGTTTTCTTTATGTGTATTTTAAGTACAATTACATTTTTCTGAGGGGAGTGGAGGAGAATTTTATTTAAATTATTTTTTTTTTAGTTAGTATTAAATGTTCTATTAAATTAAGTTTGCTGTGGTGCCTACATTTGACCGAAATTAAGACGATTTTATTTTTATTTATAGGAAAAAGATCCTGAAAAGTCAAGCCGTTACCAAACTTTGTTTTCATTTTACGCATCAACTGTCGTCGGTGTTTTGCACGAAAGTGAACGCGTGAAAGAAGAAATAATAGCCCTGTTGTTGCCTTATATCTTAAAGGGATTGAAATCGGCTTCGCCAGATGCTAAATGCACATCTTACATGATTATTTGCCAACTGTCATCCAAAGTTAAGCTACAGGAAGATATATGTGACATACTAATAGGCAAGGTTATCCAGGTGAGTACGTGAGTTTGGGAACAGGATGATTAAATAACAGAAAAATGGGACTTTTACTTGCCCTCCTACTGTTAGTGATTTTCTGCTTTTACGACAAAAATTATTTTACATAGACGTAAAACATGTTATTTTCCAGTTTAAACTACAAGTGTATTTGCTTCTTTGCCAGTACTGGTGGATGGTTAGCCATAAGACTGGCTCTTAACTGTTCTTTTTTATTTTAAGAAGAAAACAGCTGGTAGCTATAGAATCTAAGGTAACTGCTGGAATTGGCTTATCTTCATAGCAACATGCTGTTACTATACTGGCTCAAAAGTACAATTTTAGCTTGCATAAAATAAATTACCAAGAATAGAAGTTAGCTGCCATACTTAGTGTGGGCTTCACAAAAATTTGTAGGAGAATACATCTCATTCTCCCTGCTTTGATCTAAATCATTCACAGGTTGTGCAAGTCCTGTGAGCGGTTCTATTAGCTTAACCATTGCTTGTTCGCTGCTCCAACTCATGCTTCACTGCAAAGCTACTCCGGTGGTACGGTACTTTTACCAATGCCAACCTAGTTGCCTGATAGTGATTTGAAAGCTATATCTTTAGTAACTCTTTAGCTGTGTGACTCCATAGATGATACAGTTTTTGGTATATTTTGGGGTTTTAGCTAGCCTAATGTTTTGGCTACGTGTGTGTCAGACATGGTACACCTTATTTCCAGGACTGTGAGAAATGAAATATTTTAATGAATTCCTCCTCATCTGTGTTACCTTTCCCTAACACATGGTGCATTGTGAGGATGACACAAATTCTGTGTTTCCAAACACAAAACTGTATTTCCCTCAAGCATCAAGTTAATGGTTTGTCCAAAGTTCACAGAGACTGTTTTTGAGTTTCTCTACTTTAAAAAATGAGCATTGATTTAAAATACGAAAAGAATTGCTACTATGAGAGGTCCCACTTGATAAAAAAAGGATTGCAGGAACAGTTTAAACACTCATTCTCATAACGTCCGGAAACACAATCTTTCCACTAATTTTTGATAGCCCAAAAATTCAACTACCGGTATCTTCAAAGGTGGTTTCGAAACACTTACATCCTCCCAGTTCATATCTTGGCTCTTTTTGTTTTTCGAAACTGGCGGTTGATGATGCTGTTGCCTACTCAATTCATCAGGCCTCCTCCATCCTCCGTAAACCCGCTCATGAAGGTCCTGTCTCACCAGAGTCAGATTGAGAGGGGTCGGGCGTCCCTGGGAATGTACTGCAGGGGCCTCACGGCCCATCATGCGCATGATGGATGGGGGGGGGGGGGAAGACTCGGCAAGGCGGTCTCGTGACTGCTTAAGTTTCCCTAGTGGGGCCCCCAGAAGCTAGTACTTTTTAAGAAATCAGCATGAATTTGAAACGTTTTCCTACGACCTAGGGATTCAATTTTTATACGAATGAAGTTCAACTTTTTCAAGACAAAAATTGTGTTTTTTAAGCAAGGGCCTTTGGTGGGGGTGTGTTCGGAGCTGAGCCCCGGAAGCTAGCATGTTTTTAAGAAATCAGCGTACATTTGAAACGTTTTCATATGAATTCATTTCAAATTTGTCTAAATTTTTGTTTATTAACAAGGGCCTCCCCAGGAATCCCATGGTTCCCGGGAGGTCCAATCCGACACTGTGTCTCACCAAGTATTTGTTGGTTGGTATTGACGGCCTATGAATACTCATTAGTGATTGTCTTTCAGCCATGTGGGCTTCTATAGAAAGGGACTCGAGTTCCTTAGAGATTTACATCTCATGGAACTCGAGTCCCTTGTTATACGAGCACAAGTGGCTGAGAGACAACCACCGGTAAGACTTAAGTGTTTCACAAACGCATGATGAAGAGTTAAATTTGTGGACTACATATCGAAAATTTTTGGAAAGATTGTGTTTCCGGTCTTCATGAGATTGAGTGTTAAAACTGTTCCAGAAATTTGTTTTCTACTTACCGGCCCAGAAAATATACACTACCTGTAAATTTCTTGCATTCCGTTCCTGGATGCTCCCTACCCTGGAGGAATCAAAGCTCTTGTGATGCACCCAGTTCAGACACCCACTTGTGCATGCGCTGGTTCCGTGCGCGCAGGCCCTCCATAAATGGTATTGCGGCGATAGCCAACCATCTCTTTTCCTCCAGCCTCCGGCTTGGTCACATCGCTCCTGACACCCGCCATCTTGTTCTCCGTTCGTCGTTCTCCCAAGCTCATTGCATCATTCGCTGTTCTTTCCGGCCACTCAGCAACACACTTCCGTCACCCATCTCTCGTTACTTCGAGTCCAGCCGGCCTCAGCCGTTTCAGTTGCTCGTCATTGGCAAGCTCTTTTTACTAGCCCGTTTGCAACCTCTGCCCGCTCGTCGTTTGATAATCTCTTGCCCGACGTCTGCCATCGCCGCCTGTTCATCGTTACAAGGCCGTTCGTCGTTTGCTGGCGCCCGCCTCTCCATTCAAGCCCGTTCGTCATTCGCAAGCCCGTTCGTCGTTCGCAAGTCCGTTCGTCGTTCGCAAGCCTGTCCGCCGCTCGCAAGCTCAACGACCGCCGCTTGCAGCCCATTCCCCGTTCGCTGTCCACACCTATGACAACAACTCATCGTTCACAAGTCATTCGTTGCCCAGGTCGTTCGTCATTTGTCATTTGCTTTAACCGCTAGCAACTCACCAATCATTCGCTCACACTTCTTGGCAGCTGTAATCGTATTTTGCTAATCATCACGAATTCATTTCCCAAGTCCCCCCAGCTGATCCCTTCATCGGCGAATCGTCCGTCGTTAGCATACTCTGTCACCGACTACGCTGCCTTTTTTTTTTCTCTTGCAAGTCGTTCGTCGATGGCTTTATCCAATCGTCATCCACGTCTTGAAGCTCGAGGTTTAACGTTCGTTTTCAAACCGCTAAACCAGCTTCTTCCACTCTTTGAAGCCTCAGTCCGGCTGCCCACCAGGTCGCAAGCCCCACTCGCCATCTGCAAGCCCATGCAAGTTCATTCGCCATTGGCTGCCTCATTCGCTGTTCTTAGGCCCTTTCACCGCTCACAAGCCCATTCACCATTTACAACCCATTCGTCGTTCACATAGCCCCATTGCGCTCTCAATCCACTCCACATTTGAGATGAATTAACGCACCAGGGGGTTTCTCTGCCCCTCGCTCATCACACAACATGCACACCTTAATCCAACAGTCATTTAAGCTTTCATGCCCCTACCGGGAAATCCAAGCATCGGGTCCCATCGCTAGTCGACGTCTGCTACACTCTCCCATTAAGCAACGCATGACTTCATCACCACTTCTCAATGTTGGCTACACAAGCATTCGTCTACACGTATATCGCTCAACATTGCTGCCCCACGTTTGTCGTCAATCAACACAGAAGCATCCTTCCTGCTCGCTTCAAACTTCAACGTTAGACAAAGCCTGCCTCACGCTTGCGTTTGCCTGCTCATCTCACTCCACTCATCGCACTAGGCTCACTCCTACCGCACGTTCTTGAGTTTTGTCCCCAGCATCGTTCAAGCTACTGGTGCCTTTTCTGTCACTGCTTTAACTCCCCTCCTCCGGCACCTGACATCATCAGTTGTACACCTTCTCTCGTGAAATACTTCACACCCCCTCATCGAACACCACTTTTTTTTAATGTACATGTTGCATCACCGACGTCCTACCTATTCAACGTCGTTTTTATACTATGAACCCAAACTTTCGGCATTTGTCTTCACTTCAAGAAGATTTTCACAACTTTGAACTCGTTCCACACAATGCAAGCCGAAAGAAAAAAAAAAATACCACTGCAGAGAAGAACTTCCGGAGGGTAGACATAACCTTATCCCGACTCCCTCTTACAACCTTCACCTTCACAGTCCGTGCTCCCGGCACCACTTCAGGCGTTCAACAAACTTGATTGCCGCGTAAGCCTATTACTGTCTCCCACGTTATTCACCGACGAAATCCACTTTGCTTGATACCCGTCATCACCCTTTGGATCATGATGATCATGCACTACGTCAACCACACACACGCTGCAACCACAACAACACTGCCATGACTGCAGATGTTTCATGACACTTTCAGCTTTACAATCCCGTCTTCTTCACGTAAACAGCCCATACTGCACCGTCGGTGGAACCAATCTTTCGTCGCGTGTCACCTTACATGGATGCGACATGAAGATGTACATCATCTGGACCTCTTCATTGCTGACAAAGTGTCATCCAACCTCCTCTCGCACCTTCAATGGAAAAAAGACCCCGATACAGCTCAACCTTCTAAAACGCAACCTTCAGGTCCTCCGACTCTCGGAAATGGACTGTACCTCTGTTCCCTCTCTGCCCTTCATCATCAAGGCCCTTGAAACAATGAATTTTGTCACTTCGTCCTTCACAAACTCCTTCTCACAGGACTTAACTGATGAGGTCGTCTTGAATCCTTGGGAAATCAACACATACCATCTGGTTTCCCTAGAACACCCTACCGCTCAGCTTTCAAGCACTCAACACTGAGAAGAAGACCTCCCACATGTCCTTCAGGTCCACTATGTCTCACGGAAGTGTACTGACACCCCAGTTTCACTCTCTCTGCTCTTCAACCACCATTAGGATTCTCGAGGCAATTCTTTCAGACCTGCGAATTTGGTCACTCGACCAAACGCCACAACTCACTATCACAGGTTTAAATTGACATGATCGTCACAAATCCTGTAAGGAAAATCGACCCATCCCATGTTTACGTCCTCCTCTTGTCACGCGTCACGCTGTGAACTATGTAGGAAAACCTCGCCACTTACACTGACCACACTGCTCTTGGGGCCTTCTGCGCAGCAACCAGCGTCAATTCTCGTCAATCTTCCTGACAACGCCGTTACACCTCGCTCATCGCTACCCACTGTCCCTTACCCTGATACTTGGTAACTTTTGGGCCCTGCGCTCCCCTTACTGAGTCATTCCTGGACTCCCACCATGCCCTTTCCACGGACATTGCCGCTTGCAGCCATCCACCAACCTCACCAACTTTGGATCCAATTTCACCCTACTCTCATCTCCCACTGACTTCCATCATCTGTATTGTCCCAGCCTATGGTTCTACGTTCGGCAGTTGGCCACTTTCAAATTTGGACTATCAAGAAGTTTTCAATGGATAACCCACAATCTTACGTCCACTTTCAGTTCTCGCCCACTCCATTCACTAGAGAAACATGTCATCCGGCTCATCATGGCAACTTTGCCATACTACACCCTTCACATCCAGTCACATCTCCACCTTCACCTGGGGTGACTGCTGGAACTCAACATCACCAACCGAAAGGCCTTGTGAATCTGCCCAGAGCTACATTCTCCTCTCCTCTCACATTCTGAACCTGAAATTCGCACATCTCTCTACACATTCAGCCCCATCTTGCACTTCATTCGACATCCGTCGCTCACAACCCCTCCTCATCCAGCTCGGCAACCTCTTCCAGATATTGCACCCGCCACAGGTGAAGAACTTTGCTCCCTGAACATTCGAATTCACTCCTGTGCGTACGAACCAAATCAATTCTTCATTCGGCACGAACTTGTGCCCCTTCCACCCCTTCAGGGCCAATTTTTCACAACATCATGCACTGCATTAGTCTCGAAGCTTGCCACCGTTCTCAAACCGGACTAGCCGAAGCGGACATGATTTGCTCCACAAATTACCTCCGCCTTCAAACCCACAACCTCTCAGAAACCTTCATCCGAAAAAATTTTGAACGGCAATGCACGCGCTCTGAAAATCCTTCGCCCTCTGCTCTTACTTTGTGAACTGATCTTCCGTTACTCGCTCTCACTTGGCATCTCCCTTTCACTCGGACCCGCAATTCAACTCTTTGACAAAACCCTTACCTTTCGACCACAAACCTGATGAACTAACCTGTCACCCGGAAGAGCGTGGACACAATCCGAGACGGTTCAAACTTACTCATGCAGAATCACACCGCAGGTGTCGCCACCCGACTTCCAACGTCTCACCCTCATGAACTCAAACCCTGGGATTTAAGAAATCAATCCTGCCCCAACCTCCAAGACGAAACCCAATCAAGATTCGAACACCAGGCAACAAGTTTCCCCTTTTTAACATAGAACCATTCTATCGGGGGGGGGCCGCGCGGGGGGGGGTCAGCGCTGGAATCTAGAAACTCACCGAAATTCCTGGCCAACTTGCTTTGGTTAATGGAATGTTCCCTCCCCACTCCGACTGCCTTACGCACTCTAGTCGATCGTGATCAGAGAAAGTTACGCCTGCAACAAATCCACCACAACTCGGTCACTGGGGACCCAGCTCTCACCCTTGGGGACCCGCTCTGATGGTGCCCGCCACCTATATTGACAGGTCATCTACAAATGCAAGAAGTTAACAGGTAGGGTATATTTTCTGGCCGGCAAGTAGAAAGCCCAATTTTACCTGGGGGAGGTCAAAATTGGTTTCTATTGCCTTAAGGAAAATATACACTACCTGTAAATACCCGCCCAACCTCCCCTCTCGAGTCACCATCATAGCTGACATATCGGGAGGAAAACAGATGCCAGGATATCGCCGTAATACCATTTATGGAGGGTCTGCGCCCGCGGAACCCGCGCATGTGCAGGTGGGTGTCTGAGCTGGGTGCATCACAAGAGTTTTGATTCCTCCAGGGTAGGGAGCATCCAGGAACTGAATGCAAGAAATTTACAGGTAGTGTATATTTTCCTTAAGGCAATCGAAACCAATTTTGACCTCCTTCAGGTAAAATTGGGCTTTTTACCGAGTTGAGCATTCATTGTGATAATTAGGGATCGACCGAAGCGAAAATTTACCGGTGCTGCCGGTGCCGGTCCTTGCAGCTTTTCGCACCAGCCGGTACTGGTGCTGGTTCCAAAATAAAAATGAACGTATTCAACCATGATTTATTGTCAAAAAAAAAAAGCTAACATATTAAAGACAAGGACGGCTGTAGCTATTTGTCAGCCTTGTAGTAATAATCTTCCTAAACTGATTTGCATACCACTGAAAACTGTTCTGATCAGTATCAGTACTTGTGACTACCTAAATGTAAGCACAGATAAAAAAAAAAATGTTGGGCGTATTTATTGAAGTATCATATTCGCACTTCATTTCAAATCAACTGTCAAATTGGAGAGGGTTCCAGGACCACCCCACCCACCAAAAATACCTATATCCTATTAATTCAAAATATGGTCAAGTAAAAAAGTGTTAAAAGGCAATGAACAATTATAATTCCCCCTCCTCCATAACTCGTAGCTTTTCCAAACGTCACACAACTTACGAACAAATGGTTTAAAACCACCTCCAATCATCAATCTTTCTGGCCCACACCAACACGGAAAAAGGCGTAGATTAGCCTAAGTGAGCAAGTTTCCATTTCAGATTCTTGAATTTCCATGAATTAACTTTTAAAAATAAATGTCTATGATTGGCAGCTCCTAAATCTCATTCAGACACGCTTGAAACTAGCTTAAACTCATAGTTGCTTGGATAATAAACGATGGAAAAGGAAAAACGGATGTTAACAAATGGCTCTTAAAGTTGGTAACTGAAAGGTGCACCTACTACCAGTAATATGGAGGCTAAGAGTTTGACAACTATAAATATTCAATAAGAGTAAATATATATTGTTACACTAACAAAGTAAACTCTTTGAACCCTTTGTAATAAATAGTTAAAGAAAAACAATTTAATTTATATTTACAATTTTTTTCTTTGATGGCCTATTATCGATTACTTTTTCCCGGTTGTCAGCGTTTAGAGCGCCGTACCGATACTGTTAGAGCCAAGCAAGCACAGCACCGCACCGCAGTGAATAATTAAAACTTTTATTTTTGTGTCTTAAATTAGTTACAATTTTTATAATTTTATAAATACAATGAATTCTGAAAAATTGTTTAAGCTCGTCAACCCCCGGCATCACTATGCTGGATTTTTGATTTGCACATTTTTACTGCTGACCAGTGATGACCCTTGTTCCTGAGCTCCAAAACATAGTATTCTTGCAATGGATGGTGCAGTCAAGCTACGCTACTATCGTTTTACAGTCATCCGAATTCTTTAAATAACTAAAGATAAATAAGATAGTAAATTAAAGTTCGTCAAGTACTTGAATAAAGGTTCATGTATTTGAATGAATAAATAATAGAAGCACATCGTTAAGAATTGATCAAATTTTGGCCGGTGCTAGTTCGGACTCGATTGTAGACGTTGGCACCTGTACCGGTGCCGGTACCGCTAGTACCGGCCGGTACTCGGCTCCCGTACCGGCTCCGGTCGATCCTTAGTGATAATAGTAGGGGTGTGCGCATAGAATAATTTTAATTTGAGCCGAGTTTGCAATAGAATAGTCGAGTATTGAGTAGAGTTCGAGTATTTGGTGGATATATCTTGTTTACAAGTTTCTCTTTAATTTGTTAAGATAATAAAAACAAAGATTGTGTTTAACTGACTGTGTGGGTGATGGCTTTCCAATTTTAAGGCTATAATTTGAAAACCATTTGAGCCATAGACTTTTAATCTGCATAACCGAAAAGCACTCGTCAATTTGGTATATTGGAATGTCAAAATCGGTCATAAATTAGCGAAGTTATCGCATTTTCAGCAGATTTGAGTTTTTCGAGTATGCACGGGAGCAGCGAGTCGAGTTCGAGTACAAGTTTCATAGTAGGCTCGGCCCGAATTTTTCGAGTATGTCTAGATAATAGTAATTTCCTAACACTGTTGTAAACACAGCACTATGTCCATAAATAAGACAAAAAGATGTCTTTTGGCATCGTGTTTGGGACCCGGGAAATATATTAGAACCCTGGGAAAGGAATTGGGGGGGGGGGGAGGGCCCGGGTCACAGAAAAGGAGTTTAGACTAGACATAGTTGGTTTGCAAATTTCTTTGAAATTAGTTAGGATAACAATAATTTGGATTCTGTATGGTTTAATGTGTGGAAAGCTCTCTTTGAGATGATCAATTCATTGTATTGGGATGTTGAAGTTCGTCAAGAATTGTGAAGTTATCCCATTTTTCACTGGATTCGTGTTTTTTTGCCTATGAAAGCGAGCAATGAGCCGAGTTAAAAAAGGCGAATTCTGCTTGAATTTTTTGCGTATTTCGCACCCCAACTTGTATCTGAACTGTCGCAGTTGCATGAATGTCTTGTTAATGAAATTTTAAATGACTTACAGAGCACTCAGCCAGAATGCAAGCAAGTAGTGCTGATGTGTTTGGCTACGTTTTATCAACACCAGTCGTATGACACATTGCCTCTGTCGTAAGTAATGCACGCACATTTAACGATTGAATTGATTCCCAAGTGTTACTTTAATCTGTTCTCTTTTTCGTATTATCTCTTTGCAGTTCTATCTATCAGACCCATTTTCTTGCTAACCTAGTGGACGAAATTGCAGCATTAGCTGAAGGTTACAATATCGACAAATTGTTGGCTGCTCTTGTTCCTACTGCAATAAAGGTTGCCCTTTACAACTATAAGCCTCTGCGACAGAAAGCAAAAGTGCCAGTTTTAAATGGAAAGCTCCCCAATCTGACCATCAAATTCGTTCAATCTCTTACTTTGCCTGAGGATGTTGTAAGGCTTGTGATTAGGTAATGTGTGCTGTCCACGGTTGTGCTGATAAGACAAAAACTTGGATGCTTGATTCAATACCGATTCCAATGTCACAGGTCAATCTAGCAATTCAGTAACAATTCCAATGCTGCATGTGTATACCGTAAATTGTGTAATAAACTTTCATAGGCTTATGCAGTTAAATTTGACAAAATAAACGTCACAATAAAATGTCCTTTCACATGTTTTCTCCATCGCGGACGAGTGTATGATTATATGCGATCACTTTCGTACATGATCTGGATTCAATCTAGCATTAATGCTATGTCTTTACACTAATTTAGTCACAAAGTTAGAATATTACATAATTACATAGTCACTCGTCCAGAGTCCAGCGTAATTCGTTAAAACTAATTTCTGACCGCACAAACCTTCGTAACATCCAACACATTTCATGATCGGGAATTCCTGTGCATGGGCACCACGCAGTCATTTATGTATGTGAACTAGATTCAGTCTGGCGAAAACCCAATTCACATTCTTATTTATTCGCAAACTTAGTTTACTAGATCGTCACGCCTACAACATATCGTTAAATCCAACATAATTCCTAGTTAAAACAATTTCTAACCGCACAACATTTTGTAACTATGGGCTTGGACGCGTTTGCCCCCTGCAATGGCTGTTGTTACCTGGAGAGAGTGATCGCTCATCTGCCTTCCTGGAGAGAGTGATCACTCATCTGCCTTCCTGGGAAGAGTGATCGCTCATCTTCCTTCCTGGAGAGAGTGCTCGCTTATCTTCCTTCTTGGAGAGAGTGACCGCTTATTAGGGGTGTGCGAGCTCAATTAGTTGACTTCGAGTCGATTCGAGTCGAGTACCTGGCCAATGATTCGAGTCTCAAGTTGAGTTCGAGCTTTTCCGAAACTTTTAAGCTCCATGTTAACTGCCAAAGTTACAATATAAAATGGTAGACTACTCTTCAACCAACTACAATGTTAACTCTCAGGTTACAATTTAAAATTGTACCAGTTTTTGCTACAGAACACGTGTTGAAATAGCCGGTCAACCCTCACTAAGTTTCGATCATAGGCTAAAAGTATAAATTCAAAACTAATTAACTCTTTAACACGTGAGAATGTAAGATGATTTTTCCATTAATTAGTTTTATTGATTTCTGCAACGTATCATGTGAAAAACCCGAAATACTTGAAACATTTGAGCTTTTGTAAGAAGGGTCGAGTCGAGCTTGAGCCCAAGGTGGAGCTCAACTGGACTCGAGTTTTTCGAGTTTTGCACAACCCTACCGCTTATCTTATGTCCAGGAGTGAGTGATCCACAAATCCTGGTGAAACCTTCCGGAAAATGGCAACAAAATCATTCCCTTTTGAGAATCATGTTGGATAAAGTATTTATTTTATTAAATTTTATGAATCTTTTAGTTAATTTTGCAGCAGTAAACAATATTTAAGGAGTGGGCTTTAATTTCACTATTTTTTGATTTTGACCTTAAAGCATTTTAGGGGTGCGGGCTTTAGCTTCACATGGCTATTTAATGCACAATTTACGGTACTAGCAATTCAGTTCCAGTTAGCCTTAGGTACTGGTAGAAGCCAAACTGACGCCAGTATCAAAAAACTATAAAAAATGTTCTGGAACAACATTGTTCCAGTGTTGTCATGATGTAATCCAATTAACACGAATGCAAGGTTTCACAATTAGTAAAATATAAAAATTAAGCTTACCCGTGATATTATCGTATTTAGAGAATTGCACCACGTAGCAGTATCTTGCGAACCCCTAACACACAGTGAATATTTAGGCCATGCAAAAAATATTGTTTCATTTTAGTGCTGGGCGGTATCGGAAATTTTCGGTACGTACGGTATCTGTATTCTGAAAAAAAAAATTTTGGTATTTTCGGTATTCTGGTATCGGTATCCGCCTACGTGGGTAGTTGAAACTTACCCTTGCGCCGAACTGCTACTAAATGATACAGGGCATACCAGGCTGTTTTCCGATGTCCGATTTCAACATCAGTGCTCTACCTGAATGATTGAGTCAACTAACAACTTTAATGACTGAGTAAATATTTTGCAAATTGGTCATTGGTTTTTCCCATTATTAACTTCTTAACAGTTTATGCTATCAATTTGAATTTAGCTTCGTTGGAAAGCTGGTGAAAAAACGCTTCGAATGGTATATTGGAATGCCCAAATCGGCCAAAAATTGGCGAAGTTATTAAAAAATCGGCTAGACACTAGAAATGTACGTTATTTCGGTATTATGCAAATACCGATTACGGTTTCGGTATTCAAAAAATACCGATAACCGCGGTAAAAATACCGATACCGGCCAGCACTATTTCATTTATGGGCTAAGTTGTAATTTATGCACTGGGTGACTAGGCATTTTATTTTATTTAACTGACCACATTTTTTGACATATAAAGCTCAAAGCTTGAAGAGTATGTAGTCAGCCTAAACGGTCAGATTTCTAGACAATACATTTGTGTTAGCATGTAAATTTCTGTATACAATAAATATTTGAGGTTCGTTGCTTTCTGAAAGCATCATAGTCAATTTCCTCAGAACAAACTTTTGCATGAATATTAACCCTTCAACAGTGAGAAAAAAAATTGTTGATGTTTTTGCCACCCCCTGAAGTTTTTTTTTCCCACTAAAAGTGAACGAGAAAATGTTTTTCTAAGAATTGAGTAAAATGTTATCTACAGATTTGCAAAAAAAAACAAAGCATAACAAACAAACAGTTACAGGAACTGTAAGTAGGTGGTGCTACTGTCTGGACAAGTTACAAGTTTCGACTTACGTACACGTTGTTACTCTATTTGGGACAACTCTGCTCAAGTCTGTGTTCGTACTGCTTAAAAGCTTAAATATGTGTACTGTACTATTCTTTCAGGTGTTGAAAAGGGATTTTAAATGTGGAAATTATTTTATTTATAGCATATTGCTTTCTGGTTATGCTGTTGCACTCAAGAAAAGAAAAGAAACAGTTGACAAGACTCCTCTGTCTAGCTATGTTGGTAATATGTTACTGGATATAGAAACGAGGTAAGTTTGCATCCCTTTTTGAGGTTGCATCCTAGTTTTAAAATGTTGGTGGGGAAACATTGTTTCCGCGAATTTTCGACACGCATCTACACAACATCGCTTGTCTTCATCAGGCTTCTACTGTGGGGTTGTTTGAGTTTGAAATTACATCGTGTTGTTGGTTGTTCTCGTTGTGTTCTGGCTGGCCTTTAATAGAAGCCTAATGAAGACGAGCGATGTTGTGTAGATTCTTGTCAAAAATTCGCGGAAACAAGGTTTCCCCACCAACATTTTGAAATAGTGTCACCTTTTTCTGTGTAATTGTTCACGAATTTCAAAGTATGAAACCACACGCACTTGTTGCGTCCTAGGCTGTTTTCCCATCCTTTTTGCCTACAAAAATCTTGAATATTTCCAAGGAAAATTGTCCATCTCTTTCCCAAAGGTGCTTTAATAGTAGAAAAGGGCATTACGATGACTCTGTTTTTTTACCCTCGCATACATTATTTTTTTGTGAGTGGCTAGACCTCCTATTATTTTTTTGTTTCATCATCGATCTGCTTTGGAAAATTTTTTGTACAACAGCAAATTTTGAGAATCGGATCGAGGGAAATGCCCACGAACAGAACTTTTTTCTTTTCATGAAGGACTAAATTTTGGATATCTAAATTTGCAGTATCAATTCTGATAAACAAAATTTAGTTCTTTGGCCAAAAAAGAAAAACGCTTGGTACTCCTTCGAGGATCATTCCTCTCTTACAAAATGGGATCTCGTCCTTTACTGACGGCGTTTGTAACTACATCATATTAGTTATTACCTATTAAAAATATAACGTAAGCAAAATTGCATCA
This sequence comes from Lithobius niger, assembly GCA_023313725.1. Lineage (NCBI taxonomy): Eukaryota > Metazoa > Arthropoda > Chilopoda > Lithobiomorpha > Lithobiidae > Lithobius > Lithobius niger. The sequence continues at coordinate 8,648 of JAHWFP010140411.1, read as the reverse complement.
CTTAACGCTGTCTCCCGTCCTTTCTGTCTAACCACTCATTTTCTTACCACTGGCGACATAGCTGTGCGTGTGACGAATAAATTTTTGGGCAAGTAAAGCTGTGAAGTGTGATGGTTGACCCATCTGTGGAAGTGAATAATTAATTGAACATTGCAGGTAAATAAGAGAATGCCATAGTTGGTTACAATGTGGGCAATGAGAGAATGCTGAGGCCAACCTTGAATATCACAGGCAAACGACTTAATGCCGTAATCGGTTGTAATACAGTATTGGCAATTAAAAATGCTGTGAGAGCTAACATTAATGGAGAATTTGAGAACGGATTCGTTGTGTGCCATGTTGGATAGAGCGGCTGATGTGCTCCGTCCATGTTACTGGAATTGCGGAAAACTTACAAGGTATGGCGAGTCGATGGAGATTTGTGTAGCTGGTGTGTGACGTGGCGACAGGGCAGTGTGGTTTGGAGTGGCTGCATTGTGCACAATGTTGCGGTTAAGAGTTGCACTGCAGGTTTTGTGGAGTGGAAATTTGATTTGCTACCTGGCTGTTATTTCTACAGTTGACTACCCTGGGAACACTGATAGTATGGTGACGTCTTGGATCAGATCGGTGGACCTTGATGTGAAGTGGCCTGCCCATTGGGGCATCCGATTGGATTTTATGAGCTATTAATGGTGCAGAGTTGGTCCTGGTAGCGACTCGTGCAATTTAGTGGAGCCAGGATTGGACACGAATGACTGGCGGATTGCTCCGAAATTATGTGAACTAGTACCACAAGGTGTGGTAGAACGTATACCTGATGGTTTCGGTCTGGATCATATCCCTGATTTTGGCTGTGCGGAAGCCTGATGGCTCTATTTGGATGATTCTTAATTAGAAAGGGCTGAATGCTTTTATGTCGGTGCAACCGTGTTGTTTTGATACCATACCAGTCGTAAAAAGTTTGAGAAAGGTTTATTGGCTGGCCAAGATCGACTTATCCCAAGCATATTGCGCAGTAATGATCAAGTTGGCGGCCTCCAAGTTTTTAGTTTTTTTCTATCTTTTTTTTTCTAATTGTACTGATTACGGGTTATGCCGTACGGATTGGCATCTGCCCCCTTCATGCTTGTGGAACTACTAGTTGTTGTGCGCTGATACTTGCGCCATGTATTTTGTTGTCTGTATACTGGACGACTTTGGCATTTTAGAACATTATAGAGAAAAGGTCCAGTCGGATGTTTACAGGATGCTAGGCACATTGGTGTGGCTCGGGTTTTTTCGAATTGGGTTAAAAAAATTTTCGAACCTACACAACGTTTAACTTATCTAGGTATTGAAGTGGGCTTGCTTGGTATTGCTCGTGGGGAAGCAAGGGGGTTTGTTGCTTGAAGTTTCCAGACTACTGGCTTGGCGACAATTCGAGAACGCATCGCCTGTTAGGGTTGGTGGTAGAATGTGGTTTGTACGATGGAAGCTATTTTTCTGGACGATTTGCACGACGATTGTACACATGGGAGGTGCTATTTTCAGCTGGTTCCCTGGTGGATTTGGAGTGATATGGGCATCCAAAAATTCTCATACCTTACCCTGGTAGACTTTCCATATCTTGGGCATTTCCTTCTGTGACATGATGCTAGGGGCCGAGAAGCAAATAATTTTATTCATAGCCTTACTGTTTAAAGCAGTCTGTACAACTAGGTAAATAATGGTTTACGTAGTTTACTCTTGACTAATTTGTTTTTTAGTCCAAGAGTTCTTAGTATGTATTTAAATATTACGGAAATGTGTAGGTATCCTGAAGTATTTGACGCTGAAGTTGAAGAACGCACACAGATGTTGTCTCGTGAGCTTAAAGTCAGTGCTAATGAAATATTGAGCGTTTTACTCCAAGAGGCCCAAGTAAAGGTAAGAAGTGTGCATTCTCGCTTTTTTTGTTTGTATCTCGTAGAATTCCTTGAGCCAGGTTGATCGCTCAGTGAGACTTTATGCAATGTTTATCTGAGGTGCAATATGATAAACGTTACGTTGCATAAAATCATGTGATACATTTGCTTATTAACGGTCAGGCTTAAACAAAACGTGATAAATTTGCGTGATACTTTTACAAAGATTATTCTTTGACTATAATGTGTTCATCCATAAATGATAGAACTTAGAATTTTATAGAATGCACTAAGCCTTATGAGTTCCATTGGTTCCGTTGCAGTAAAGCTCTGTGTAACCTGGTGTCCAGGCTTTTCATTTTTATTTCATAATTCAAAAGTCATGCTTGAGGGAATTTTTTTTCAAAATTCAGGTTTTGCTATTTTAAAAAAGTAAAAAAATCGGCCATAAAACAAAGTACTATACAAATACAGAGTGGTTTACGACCCAAACGTTGGATGCTCTACTTAATTTTTTTTGTAGAACAATGCAACCACCGAACTTTGAATGTTCAGCAACTACGGGAAAAGTGTGTTGACGCTCACACTCAAAGTCAAAAATACTCATCTGTATTTTGCGAATTTTCGATAGGCATTTTGTCCACACAGGTGTAAAAATATGGTCCTCCTATCTTCTTCAGGCTTTGTTTTTAAAACGTGCTTTCTTCAGTTATTTACATCGCTGTTGTGCTAGCTGAACGAGGAAAATATTTGGAAAAAAAAGCGGAGGGTTCGTAGCCCTGAATGTGCATTAGGCCAAGCTTGTTGTTGTCGTTGTGTATCAGTGCAAGTTTGTTCGCAGCCATGGCGATGCCACTTCCTGGTCAGGTACTCACCAAGTTGCCGGCTAATTTTATCCTCGATCGATGGGTTTGAGGGCCCTTGCAGGTTCATAACTGAAGAAAGCACGTTTAAAAAAAGGCCTGACGAAGATAGGAGCACTATATTTTTGTTCCTGTAGGGGCAAAATGCCTATAAAAAATTCACAAAATACTGATGAGTATTTTTTACTTTTGAGTTTGAGCGGCAACACATTTTTCCCGTAATTTCTTCTGTATTTTGTTCTGAAAGGCTTGTGATGTAAAACGATAATAGTGGTGTTCTGATTCCGAGTACGGACGTTCCGTGGTATCGGAACCGTGGTATCTTCGTTTGCCGATACTGACTACCTTTCAAAAATCGGCACAGTCCACTAAATCACTTGATAGTCTCATGTACTTTCCCTTTTCCATGGGTATACGATAGTTGGAATGAATGAATGTCTTGGGGATCTTGGAACAAAAAATTAATTTCAGTAGCTTAAATCATCGTAAAATTGTGCTTGATGGTAGAATCTAAGATGAACATCTAACACATTTTCGCGTTTTTTTATTGAGCCACTTACCTGTTGACACCTACTTTTGTTGAGTAGTTTGCATCATATAACCATAAAATCCCATCTAGGTTTGCAATATACTAAGTAGAATATGTTAACAGTTGATTCTGGTTTGTTTAGGGATGTCAGGACTTTATTATCATTAAGTTGCTTCCTATTTTCCTTAACATTTCACAGCTTGTCTACACAACAGCCACAACACTGCCATTTTTGTTTCTAAAACGTGCGTTCAATTGGATTCAACAGTGCCCTGCAATCAATAGTCCAGTTTAAATAGGACCTAAGGTGGAATAAAATCCTAAAGTCTTGAAACTTTGTAAGGCTGTTCGGGGGACTCTAGTAATGACTACATCAAAAGTCTTGATGATTTGGAGGTGAGCTGACTTCACTAGACCATAAAATACCCCCAGAATAGGTGACTTTTTATTAGTTTTCCTTTAATATCTCAGAATCTGTGGGTCCTACCAAAAAATGTTCGCTACAAAACAGAAAATTTACCACAAAAATTATTCTATTCATTTTTTTCTCTAGCCCCAGCCAGTAGTTTACGAGATATTTGAGTTCAAAAATTGAGAAACCTTACAAAATGACAGAAGTCTGCACTATGTGGTGTAATATACATGGTGTACAAGACTGCCATTCTGCCTAGGTTCCCAACCCCAAAGTGCAGCTAGCTTATTACCCATCCATAGCTGCAGTTGGTGCTGAGCGTTTTATAGCTGCCCCATCTGTGGGAGGGAGGGATAGTATATCCGATTTCATATTGGTAGCAGACTTTGTGAGGGCTTCCTCCCTACGCAAGTTGAGGGACGTTGTAGTAGGAGGAGCTCTATACAGAGTCAAGAAAAAACTGTGATCTACCTCCGCTACCAGGTGATACTTGGAAGTAGAGTGGTTGAACACATCTGCTACTGAGCGCTACGCCTGATAATTTTTCCTTCCTGAAGGAAGCTTATGTCTTGTCGCCCCCTGTGAATGCATGAGCAAACAGTATGACATCTTTGAGGCCCTTCTGTTGTTGTCAGGTTGCAGAAAATACCTGTGTTTCTACCTTTCTACGACCTGGCTTGTAGAAGAATATATTTCAGTGTGTAGCTGTCAGAGCTTTAAGAAGAAATATGGAGCTATATTTTCTTCCAACAATGACTACATTGTCATTGTCACTCACTTTGGCGATGGGGCTCTTGACAATTAGAGTGTCAGCATCATTAGGTCTTTCATGGCATTGTACTCCTCTGCCATTTAGTTTGAAGGAAAGCATCTCGATCAGCCTGGCCGTACGTTTATTAGATTGAAATTGTTGTACCGGAGGCAAGACACAGATTTTTCTGGAGTCCTTAGAGAGCTCCTACTAAACGTCACTCAACTTGCATAGACCCGATGCCACTCTGGATGGGAAATGAGCTATCGGCTGCACTTTGGGATTGGGAGTGTAGGCAGAATGGCAATCTAGTGACTACTGCAACCAAAGATGCTGTTGCCTCTGAACCTGTCGTCAACCTCATATTTAGCTGATGCACCACAGGTTGTGGAAACAAGTATGGGTGCAGGAAAAGCGTGAGTTGCACTACTATCTGCCCCAACTGCCATGGTGACTGTTTGAATAGCCTAACAACAACTGTTGAGACCTTCAGGAGGACGACGTTGACTTCGACTTGATTTGATGTTATTGTGTATGTATTTGGTGTTACGATTCGATGTTATATGTAACCACCTGATGTAGTAAATAAATTTAGGCCTGTAAGTGTTCCTACTTTTTCCTACTTTTCCTACTTTTTTCTTCCAATTCCTACTTTTCCTACTTTTTCTCCAGACAATAATATGCCTAAAATAAAATTTTTACTACAGCAAGCTTTGATTGAGAAAGACTTGAAATATCTTCACCCTATCGCTAGAAAAGAGAAAGGTGGTGCACAAGCCATTAGGCGCCTGGCAATGCTAATGCCTCAGATAATCAAGGCAGACAAAGTTGGTACAGTTACCGATGAATGGAAACAATACCAGCTGGAGGAATCTATTACTCTTCATGATACATTAAAGAAATCTCAGAAGATAAGAAATCCACTGTTTACCATAGAATAGACTACTACTGGAACCTTGTTTTGGAAATCAAGTCATCTGCTGGTAGTTTAAAGTTCCCCACAATAGACAAGCTGGTAAAAAGCTTGTGTTTAGCACACAGCAATGCAGAAGTGGAAAGTAGTTTGTCAGATAATAAAAGGACTGTTTCACAAGACAGAGCTTCCCTTGCACCCAAGACCATCAATGGACTCCGAACAGTGAAGGACGCAGTTAGGAAGTATGGTGGCGGTAATCCGTCTGCAGTTCCTGTAACAAAAACTATGCTAGAAGCTAGAACTTATTGCGCATAGTCAGTACCAAAAACGTCTACAAGAGGACAAAGAAAAGGCCAGGCAAAACATTAAGGTAGCAAAAGAAACGGCAAAAGCGAAAGCAGAAAAAGAACAAGCAACAAAGAAATTGGATGAAGAAAAAACATCCCTTGACAAAACGGACAATGATTTAAAGATTGCTCAGAAAGAACTTAAACTTTAGTTTGAAGGAGCCCAAATCCTTCTTAAAGAAGCAAATTACCACCTGGTGAAGGCAATAAAGGAAAAAACATTCAGGCAGTGTCAGTTGGTCAAGGACTATAGTGTATTCCACATTATGTTTTCAGAAAACTGACTGGATGACGACTCGTTTTTTTTGCACTAAGAGTGCAAAAACATGTGGATATCCCATTTGTACACTCAACAAAGTTACTATTAGAGTTTACGAATGGGATGTTTACGGAATTTTTGTACTCGTAGTGGAAGAAAACGTGGCATCATACAGTCAGTTTTTCTGAAAGCATAATGTGGAACAGAGTATAGTGGAAGTAGCTTCCCGAAAAATGGCAGATGCCCAAAAGCTGTTAGAAAAAGATAACTAAGATTCTTGATCAAGAAGAAAGCAAAATGTGTGCAAATAAAACTTAGTTTGAGTGTTCAATGTTCCTATTTCCTACTTTTTATCAAAAAATTCGTACTTTTTTCCTACTTTAAAAAAAATTTGGTTCCTACTTTTTTCCTACTTTTTTCAAAGAACCGACTTGCAGGCTGTAAATTGTATAGTGGTAAATAGGCGTTTGATGTTATATGTTGGTACAGTAACTTATATGAGGTTAGGTTCCTTCACTTATCTATGTATCTATACCAGATCTCTGTCAATTTTTGGGGATTTCTTAATTTTCGAACTTGAATGTCTCGTAAACTACTAGAGAAAAACATGAATAGAATCAAGTTTTTGGTAAATTTCCTCCCTCTCTAACTTTTGTAGGGAACATTTTTTGGTAGGATCCACAGATTCTGAGATATTAACGGAAAACTAATAAAAAGTTACTTACTTTGGGTTTTTTTATGGTCTAGTGAAGCCAGCTCACCTCAAAATCATCAAGACTTTGTTATAGTCATTACTACACTGCCCCAAACAGCCTTGCAAAGTTTGAAGGCTTTGGGATTTTATTCCACATTAGCCAAATTTGAGCCTTCGTTGACTGAACTACAATCCGGGGTGCAAAAAAATCTTCAAGCATGCTCAAATTTAGCTTAATTTTTTTTTATTAATTTTTTTGATTTTAATTTTAAAAAATTGAATGCATCCAGAAATCAAAATTTTAAATCACACCAGTTGCACTAATGGCTTGGGCCAATCCAAGAAGCAAAAAAAATCATATTTAAAAATGCAGGTCCAGGGCAGAATTAAAAAAGTAGTTTCCACTTTCTGGTTATTTTAAACTATTTTTTTTTAACTTTTAATAGTGCCGCTTACAGAGGTCTCACGGACATGGGGATAGGCTTGAACTGTGTGTACGCGGGAGAAGCCAACATCCGGGGGAGGGGGGGGGGGGGCCCCCACGGTTTTTGGGGGGGGTCGCAGGGTTTTTTTTCGAATAGCGCTGAAGTTTTTTAATTTAATTCTAATTCTTAAAAATTAAATTTGATACATTTGGAAAGCAAAAATTTTGAATCGTATCAACACCACTAGACAAAGGGCTTGGCATTAATCCGGGAAGCAAAAAAAAAGGTATCTAAAAAAAAATCGTAACACATTATTTTAATTATTTTTTTTTAAACTGTAATCTTAAGTTTTTAATTACAATTTTTAATTTTAATTATATAAATTTGTGCATATCAAAACTTTGTTTAAAAATGTATGTAAATTTAAAAAAAAAATTGTCTACAGTAGAACTCTGGACTCCCTGAATATAGTTAATGCAATGTTTTGTTTCCCCATTCGTTGTGGCACTGCCATGTGTTAATCAGAAATGGTATCGGAACCGTGCGGAACCGGTTTATTGGTATTGGAATTGGAGTTATGGAATCGGTACACCACTAAACAATAACACATTCGTCTCTTAGAGTCGCAATAACAATTTTTGACCAGAAGGGTTTTGGGTCACCAGCTAGGTGCTTGAGAAGCAACAATATTTTTCTCGCGCCCATAATTGTGCCAATTTTGCTATTCAAATACACTGTTTCCCCGTTTTTCAACAACGTTCGAGTGGTACTAATTTTAAGGTGATAGCTTTGTTCATTCTCAAGTTCTTTTCATATTCTTTATTCATTCAGAAGCAAAAATAAGTCGCACAAACAATGCTGAAGACAAAAACATTTTTACTAGCAAGACCACAAAATTTAAATTTATCGTAAGCATTGCCCATTCAGCCTTAATTCAAGCGGGTTAAATCCAAGCTTGTTTAGCTGCAATTTAAGTTACAGAAAATAAAATTAAAAATCGGTGTCGCACTTCCAGTACTTGGCCAATATCGATATCGGGTCGGATCTGATCACAGTCCGTTCCTGTTTCCATTTTCCTCTTTATGGAAATAAATATCTTTACTCTTTACCATACGACTGGAAAAGAAAAATTTACGACAATCTGAGTTAATACTCCTTACAATTAATTTCAAGCGATGTCCACTGGTTTTATAACATCAATTAAGTCGGCCTTAAGACGTCTTGATTCAAGCATCTCAAGTCCTGAGGTTTTTCACGGATCTATTCAAAACTCCGCTATTAGCTTTTAAACTAGAGTTTTCAACCATAAATCTGAAATGGAAACTCTACCAACTATTTTATTCTTGTACAGCTGCCAAGTTTGATTAGTGAAACTTTGTTGACTTTTTTGATTTTTTGCAGTTTGAAAAAGTAATCATTCTTGTGCGGTAAAGTACGTGAAAAGAGGACTAGGGTTATGCCAGAAAAGAAACAACCAAAAACAAGTGGTCTAGCGAATTTTCAGTAGTATTGTATGCTTATGACACAAGCATACCACTCCACTACCTTCATCACGCAAAAAGTGTACGCGCACGCACAAAACTAACG
>JAHWFP010140410.1:0-15639 GCA_023313725.1 Lithobius niger | reverse complement strand
GCTGCTGGACGTTGCGTTCTGGGCGTAGCTACTATCTCAGCCTTGGTCGGTAGATGGCATCGTATGTCCTGCTTGCTCCTGCTGCTGGCTGCTGCTGGCTGCCTTGCGGATTTTGTGTAATTATATATATAGATTACTTTTCATGTAAACCTTCATTACAGTATGGACACAGACAACAACTCGCCGTGTACCATGCTAGAAAAATACTCGTCCAACAATTTTCGACGACAGTACCACACTTGACTCGTGTGGTGCTCTTTTCGGGAGGTTCTTACAGGAATGGTTATTGAATCTACGGAGTTTCATATTAAATAAAAAAATTCTAATTTTCGGATACACAAACCGTTCCGAGGGGGGGGGGAGGGGGGCACTGAGGCCCACACTCTGGGCTTCAAACCGCAAAAGACGTTGTAGGTGTGATCGAACTAAATTGAACGAAGCGTTTTGCTGCCACCTGCGTCCCTTTACGACGACTTTAGCATGCGTAAGACATAGGGATGCAGAGAAAATTCCTAATGTTTGACCGGCTGCCATTTTGGATTGACTCATCGTATCGAAGCTATCGTTGCGGCAATTTACTCACGTAATGAAGACCTTTCAAATAAGGTTCTCCTTCCCCCCCCCCCCATTCCATTGAAAATTTCTGAGTTGGGGCCCCTGCCTCCCCCCCAGGGGGGCTGACGTAATGCCGGTTGTACGAAAAAGTAGATCCTTTAACCAAACTTACATTGCCAAAGTTTCACTATTTTCTTTCAACCCCTTAAAAAGTTGTGATGGTGTTCTTGGACTTTTAGGACACCCTGTACATACCAACTGCTTCAGCCAATCGAAACCTTCCACTTGTGATTTTACGCTCAATCCATCACTTGGGGAGACACACTTGCTAGAAAGTAGACACACTTGCTTGGAGACACACTTTAGCGTCCTAGATTCCTAAATAATTATGCTTAATAAAATTGTTGTCAATGAAAATTGTACGTCTAATTACAAACATGTAGAATAAGAATGTATAAGAATGGACCGAATCACATCGAGTAGAGTGCCATCATACTGCTCGTATACGCCCTAGCGTTTCTGGCAAAAAAAATAGTTTACATAGTCCCACAAATATCCAAATAGTCAAAAAATACCTAAATAGTTCAATTAATAGTTTTTTATTTAATTATTTTTTTTAGCCTAAAGTCAGCTGAAGCAATTTGATGCTCGTGTGGTTGAACCGGCTCAATTTCGAACATTACCAACCTTTTCGAGAAGAAGGAATATCTGGTAAAGGGAGGAGCCTACCCGGGGATTTAAACCGGGAAACCTCCGATCATCGTAGGGGCCAAAAGAAAGTCCAGAATTTGCCAAAATTATTCCCATAGCCACTGAAGGAGCATGGTACCTCCTCACCCTACCTGGCCAGGCAGTCCTGGTGGGGACATAGTCTATCCAACTCTACAGTTTATAAGGTTTAATTTATCTTTTGATAAATACTGACACAACAAACAGAATCGAAATATGAAATATTTTAAAATTAACAAGATTCAGGTCTTCCATGCCTAAATCGTAAATTTTCTTTTTAATTTTAAGACAAAACTGATCAAATTTCATGACAACTTTTCGACAAATCGACATCTTGTTTTCGTTTTTAACCCACTTAAGGTCAATACATTTTTAATCCACTTTTATTTTTTATTTTAACACACTTGGCATTGAGGGGGTGGGGAGGATAAAATAGATAAAATGAAATGTGACCTGTAATTTTTTATGACGCCCTCAAAGGTTCTGAAAAAAAAAATCATGATACCCCTTCCAAATAACCTGACCCCACCCCCTCACACCAAAATAGGCGTTTCTTATGACTACTCAGGGTACCTGTTGGTGATATCCTATAACCAAATTAAATAAATCTTACTCTTAGACTGACAGGTTTTCAAATGTTTGAAAATAAATTACATTTCCAATAAAAAGAAGTGGCTGGTTCAACACATATTCCTGAAAACATTTAAAGATGTAGTTTTTAAACCTTGTTTGTATCCATATTTTTTTTTAGAAGACAGAAGTTAGTTCCAAAACCGTGTAAAAAACATTACAAGGGGGAGGGGGGGGAGTTGTTGCAAGGCATATTTAGAAATCTTGAATTCCTTATGGGTCACTTGCGATGGTAGTCGTATTCTTAGTGTGAATTTGTTTACAGCGCATTCTAAACAAATTTTATTATTTTATGATATTTATGACAAAAAACAAAAATGTATGACAAATTTATAACGTTTTTGTTAAAATACGAAAATTGTATGGATTTTGTGACATGTAGGAGCCCTAAGAATTACGAGGGTGGGAGTATTCTGTATTTTTACACTTCAGTGCTGCACATAGCTACATTGAGCTTTGAAATTTGTAGCAAGGCTTCCCTTATTTTTTATTTTTTTTTACGTCAGTTCTTTTTTCTGTCATTCTCCTAACTTAAATTGCCTCCCCCCCCCCTCCTCCAGCTTAAATCCCAAAGTCCAAAGTGACATCCGTGTACAAACAACTCGTGGAAAGCGAAGGCAATTATTAGCCCTAAAAATAAAACTACTCCTTCTTGCTTGCTTTACCAAAAAAAAAAAAAGAAAAAGAAAAAAAGTTCGGAAAAGAAAAAAAAATATTACGAGGTAGCGTGCGAGACAAAAATAAAACAAAGCGATCGGGTGGGGGTAAAAAAATTAGGTTTGTCTGCTTAGGATTCTCAACGTTTTCGTTTGTATTACCTCCCTTCAAATCTTCTCCCATTTTTTTCCCACTCCCCCCAGAACAGAAAACAAAAACAATTCTGACACGCAGGTTAAGTTGGCGACTCACGATTTCTATAAATAATCACTCTGACAAGCAAGACTTACTACGCCGCCACAAAGTGCGAAGGATACACTAAATGTAAACAAAATATTTCTAAATCTATTTTTACTCTTCTAACTTTTAGTGTAGGAACGTAAGGGTGCGTTTATACAACCACTCGCCTTTGCATTCTCGTACTTTCAAATTTAATCGCGATGGCAAAGGTTTCGTTGCATTGGTGACGACGCTACCTGGTTTACCTAAACCCGACATCGTTAATTGAGTAAACGTTTGCAGTTTTGTAATCCGTGACAATAAGATAAAGAATTCCTCCTGACGAAACAATTTTTCCAGTCGCTTCTGAACTCAAATTGTTGATGGTTTTCCGCCTCTATGTTGGAAATTTCAGATGATTTTTAGCTTCCAGCTGCGAGAAGGCAAAGACAAGTCATTGCGCAAACACCTTCTAACCCTGTACTGATCAGGGGCGAATTCCAACAGAGTTAACATGTCAAATTTGCTCCCCCGACTTAAGCTGCGATATTTGAGCACTCTCTTCCCTCCCCCCCCCCCCCCGCACGGTAAAAAAAAAACAACTTATCAACAGTTCGCGACTCTCAGTCTTCCTGTATATCCTGTAGGATTCATAAGTAGCTCCTATACATCGTGAAATGCTCCTATATTTCCTATATTTTTCTGTTTCGAACTGAAATATTGCCTTGCTACACTAATTATTTTGATCCTAAAAGAAGAACATCATCTTCCTCTTCCGTGGCACTGCACCATGGTGTAAAAATGAAACGTGAATTGGTCGAGCAGCCAAACACGGTCAAATAACGTCTATACGGACCGTGTGTGTGCGCGCAAAAGTGATTTTTATCGTCTTTTTATGTTGTAGATCAACCAAAATATTGTTGTTGTAGTGGCGCTACCTGTCTCGTTGGGTGCTTTTCAGATAGGCACCGACATCTGGTGTTCTGGCGAATTCTTAGGTAAGACTCAGTGTGTCTGTTTTTACTTTTACGGAGAATACAGGACTGCAGTGGCTACTGCACGGCTAGGAGGGGAGCGCCCATGTCCTATCTATAGTTTTTATAGTACTATCTAATGGTTCACTGATACCACAATGGGTGTTTTAATTGCAGGCTTGGAGTTAAATAAAAATGATTTTTGATTATTTACTCATACAATTAAATCTACACGAAGTCAGACTGTCGTTTCAAACAACGCTTGGTTTTTTAATAGAACATGTTTAACTTTACACTATGGAACACTTAGGTTACAAAAATTTACAATAAAATCGGCAAAATGAACGAATTAAAAGTTCATACACTACAATAAAATTTCGATTAGAAAAGTTGTTTGAGTCACCGGACTCTGTAAGTTACATAATGCACCTTACATTTGTAAAATAGTCCAAGTTATGTTTCTAAAGCCACTGCTAAAGATCAAACCTCAAATGGTAAACCTGGTACACAACCCAAAAGACGTCTAAGCTCTACGATTAAACCATTTTGATTATTTAGAAGAACCTGTGTTCAACATAAATAAGAAATAAAGCCGGTTTTTAGGAAGGGGACCTTAAACCCTTAAGTTATGGACGTTCTAGACCAGATATGCCGATGGAGGTTAACTATCCATAATCATTCTCAAAGTTAGAAGTTAAGTTTAAGTTTTAAGAACTATAAATTTAGAATTGAAGTCCAAAAGAATACTTTCAAAAAAATTAAACTAGTTACCAACGAAATGCTACCCTGCCCGGCATGGCAACATTCGATCCCTGGGGGACATCTCCATTCCGACCGGCGTAGCAACCTCTAGCCCTTGAGATCAGTGAGCAATGCTGACGATTTCCCTCTGGAGCTGAGTTTTATACCAGCAGCCAGGTAGAGAGAAACCGCGGACCTGTAGGAGAGCGACGGGGGGGAGGGTGGAGTGGGGTAGAGGGACCTCTGGAGGAGGAGAAACTGACTCGGACCGGCCAGGCAGTCACTACCGGAAGTATGACGGCGCGGACGGGCAGGGTAGCTTTGAGCTCTGAGTGGAGGGGAAAGTGAATACTGTCGTTTGATTGGAAGGGAATTGTAGGAGCTAGAAGAGCAAAGGGAATTGCCGACTTTGGTGGCTTGGGAGGCCTTTAGATTGAGTTTGGAACGTGAATAAGCCTATAAATAAAAACTACGATATTATGTATCGCAACTATTGAAGGAGGGTGGGGGACGGATTTTGCTGTTCAAATCATTATCAAAGTTTAATAGAAGGATGGTTTCTGATCTATTGCAAGATTAATAGTAATAAAAGGCTTTATATACATTTGGATGAGGTTGCTATGGTCGGAGCCCTGAAATAAATACAAGATAAACACTTTTTGGAGAAAATGTTCGGTAAAATATTATAGTAAGAAAAATGCCGTTTTGGACAAGGTAGAGTTCATGGGTAGAAGTTACGTTAATAAATTGCTTTTTAAAAGCACTAAGCAAAAGATTAACTAAACCAGCTTGTGTGTAGATGCTAAAACGCATTTTAGTTTACAACATTATTGCAGCCGCAAATAATGACAAGAGTGCAATCGAAGTTTTCATAACAAACCAAAACCGGTATTGAAGTTCAAAATAAAAACGTAGAGTGCGGGTCCTCAGTACATTTACGTGGTTGAGTGCCGATTGGCAGCCCGTCCTACAACAACACTAAGCTAGTCGGCTTTATCCCTCAGAAAAAATATAAATAATTACAAATTTACAAGTTTGGGTTTGCGGAAAATGGCGATCGGTGATTTGCGTGCGGTGCGCTCAGTTTGGAGCGTTTTTCAAATGGCTGTAGATAATTGTAGAAGATGAAATTTAAAGTTATGTTTTCGCAGAGTTGAAGACAGAGTTTGTGGCTATTAAGCATTGAAAACAGATATCGTTTTGGACCATTTTCCTGGGAGTTACACAAAGTTGAAGGCATTGAGAATAGGCCTATAGCACTACTGAGCGCTAAGAAAAAAAATTGTTCCCCGAGTTTTTGATCTTTGGTGCCGGGTATCCTAACTAATCTGGATTTTTGGCCAAATGCCTTTACATTGTCATGTAATACAATTGGTCACTCTTCCACTGCATCAAGGCTAATAATGCCTGTAAGCCTCCCATGAATGTTGTTTTATTTTCCTATGTTTTTTAACAAAAAATTACTATATTTACTTTTTTATGCATTGTAATTAGCTGCTAGCGTGACAGTCGTACCGTTTCACCGAGAGTTATACAGCTTTGGCGTGACGCGTGTATCAAAAACCGGCGCTGATTTCGTTCGTTAATGGCGAACTCGTGTCGACGTCACAGCAGATAAGAGGGCACATTTTCGTGTAATCAGTGGTTGGGGAATCAGTAGAAGAGAGTTAATATCTGTGCCGTTTTTCCCTACACGCTAGGATATGCAGATGTATTGGTTAGCACACTACTGGTAGGCACCATGTGTAAATCAGGCCTGTGTTTGTACGGTTAGGCCCAATTGCCCGAGTGATTAGGCCTTGCATTAGCGAAAATTTACTATCCAATCTTTTAGAAGTCCAAATTATAGGCTGCCTCGGTGAAACAATTTCCCTCTCACACGGAATGATAAGAAAATTACAAAACGATAAGAACCTCCTATTGCTTGATATACTGAAATTGCTGATCAGTTGCTTTCGAACCCATTAAGAGAAACTCGGCCAAACTTTCTTTCTGGAGTCAATTTGGCTTCTCATGCTGATTACTTATTGCTACGTAGTACGTCACCCATCATTACGTTCCAAATCTACAATCAGAACTCGGCAAACTCCATAGAGTGCTCCAAAGAGAAGTGATGTCATTCTGGGACACGCGCGACGTAATAGTTTATCGACTAACCGTCCCGGTGAAATCTGTACCAGTCACGTCGAAAGGAGACGACAGCATCCTTTCGCTCAACACACACTTTTGGAAGGCTCTGCTGAGTTCCCTTACTCTGTTTAGGCTCTGTTCGCTTACTCTGTATTAAAGGTGCGAAATTGTCTCCAAAAGTTCCAGAAGGATGAGTTACGCCGACTTTGGTTGCTGTGTACTGGGAAGGGGGGGGAGGGCATTGCCCCTGCCCTTTTCGGAAAAGTTGCCCTTTTCGAAAAAAAAAATGTCCTACTTCAGCGCTGCAGCCAGAGAAAGGGCCTGGAATAAAGGCAAAAAGAAGGCCAGGAAAGGGTAAAAGAGAGACGAGCATAAAAAAACAGGTCCCTCGTGCTCCTATTTTTTGGAAACATGTCTATGTTCCAACTTTTTTCGGATCATTCCTTATGTTCTTACTTTTTTGGGAACATTCCTTATTTTCCTACTTTTCGGCAACATTCCTCGTGTTCCTACTTTTTAGAGAACATTCCCTATGTTCCTACTATCTCGGAACATTCGTTGTGTTCCTCTGTTTTGGGAACACTCCTCGTGTTCCTACTTTTTTTGGGAACATTCCTTATTTTCCTACTGTTTTTGCAACACTCCTCGTGTTCCTACGCTTTTGAGAACATTCATTAGTGTTCCTACTTTTTCGGAACATTCCTTATGTTCCTACTGTTTTGGGAACACTCCTCGTGTTCCTGCTTTTTTCGGAACATTCCTTATGTTCCTACTGTTTTGGGAACACTCCTCGTGTTCCTGCTTTTTTCGGAACATTCCTTATGTTCCTACTTTTTAGGGAACATTCCTAAATTGTTTTCCTAGAAAAAAAGATTCAACTTGGCATAAACTGCAAAATGCTGCCAACAAATCCCAACAAGTGACAATAGCGCCTGACATGCATAATCGACTCTTCATGACAAACCATTTCGTCAGCTTGCCCAAAGAGTCATACAAATCAAACAAGATGTGGATCAATTTTTCTTCTATTCCACATCAAAGGTATGGTCATAGGATAGTTTGGGACTTAAGGAACACCCGAACGTAACCACCCTAGGGAGAGAATTTCTAGCTCAGCACCCGGCCTATAGATGGTAGCAAAACATCATTTTGATTTTCTGATTACTCCGTGTCACAGGAAAAAATAGCTTCACGTACTGGTTTGAACTACCTGGGACCTTAATACTGCTTAGTAAATATTCGCTAATGCAAATTATAGGCCTAATCACGCAAATATATAGGCCTAATCACACAAATGTAGGCCTAACCACAAATATATACAGGCAAACAACACAAATACAGGCCTAACCGCACAAGTATAGCCCTACCAGCACAAATATAAGCCCAACTGCACAAATGCAGGCCTAACTACACAAATACAGGCCTACCCACACTAGTATAGGCCTAACCGTATAAATATTAGCCTAACCACACCAATATAGGCGTAAGCAAATAAATATAGGTCTATAATAGGACGTTGCGCCATCCAGTAGAGTTCCAACATATTGCTATACTCTCTAGCATGTGCGGGAAACTACTTCCAAAGTAACTATTTTTATTGTTAGGCTACTGTTTTCCTTATTCATTTCATATCGTTATTGAGCGCGCCTATTTCTTCCAACCCACACACCAGCTTACTGCCACCTTTCGGAAGCTATTGTCGCAGAGAATACAGGGTGGACACATTTCGCACCCACTTCCGGAGTCGTAAGTCCCAAATACCTATAATCTGAGTAAGGGGGAAGAGAGGCCAATGTCGGAAATGCATGTCGTCGAGTTCATGTTGTACGAGCGCATAAACGAGAAAAACGACAGATTGGGTGGAAGTCGTATTTATGGTTGTGTGTCGTGTGTTTTGCTACGGCAGCTGTTGTTGGTTCAATTATTTTTGTGAACTAATATGGACTGAACCTTGGTCGACGATAAACCAGTAGCTAGTCCGTATGATCCGGATGCTTTTAAACGGTTCCGTTACGGTTAACCCTCTATGTAGATGGCGCTTCAAGCCTACAGTAAAGTTTTAAATACAGCTCCATACCTGTTTCCGTTGCCTTTGGACTTAAATATCAGACTGCCTTTCGGAAAATTGAACCCACGACTTTTGATACTAGATTCCGAAGCCCTACCGCTCAACCAGGTCCAAAAGGCCTACCGCTGGCATGTAAGTCCAAAAGGCAACGGAAATAGGTTTGCATTTGTATTCATTTAATATTTACTGAGGACATTTGACTTTCCTTCCTTTAATAGTATCATACGAAACTATACATCGTTTTTTTTTATTAAGTAAGTTTATTCAGCAAGTTTATCCAGCTTTAAATTACAAAACCAATTGAAAGAGGCTTACTCTCGCCCCACAAGAGCTGATGGTTGTATGCAGTGTGAGTGCAACCCATAAAACAAAACAAGAGTTGACTCTTGCTAGGAAAAAAAAAGTTGGCTCCAATAACAGTAGCAAAAACAAAACTTTGGCTCCAATAATAGTAACGTGACTATAACAAAACTTGGCTCCAATAACAATAGCAAAACCTAAACTTATGCTCCAATAATAGTACTAAAACAAAACTCTGGCTCCAGTAATAGTAGCAGAAAAAAAATTCGGTTCCAATAATAATAGTCAAAACTTTGGATCCACTAGCAAACACAAACCCTGGCTCCAATGATTATAGCAAAAACAAAATTTTGACTACAATAATAATAGCAAAAACAAAATTTTAATTCTATAGTAGCAAAGAACAAAACTTTGGCTCCAATAACAGTAGCAAAAACAAAACTTTAGCTCCAGTAATAGTAGCAGAAACAAAACTTTGGCTCCAATAATAGTAGCTAAAACAAAACTTTGAGGTGGGAAGTGGCAAGGGGGAAGGGAGCAGATAGGAGGAAAAGAAGAGTAGCCTATTACAGGAAGAAGAATTGTCTGTCGCAGTCAGTGCTGGAGCAAGAGGGGGGCGAAGGGGGCGGCCGCCCCAGGCGCGAATGGGGAAAGGGCGCCAAAAATGCTGCATATCTCTCCAAAAACAAAATTGAAGAAGTTGTTGAACTTTAATAAATGCTTTTTTGGCAAATTGGCCTTGAAAAATTATAATTTGTGAATTGCAGCAGTAGTTTATTAAGTGCTCTCTGACTGGCCAATAAACTCACAAGAGCATGAATTTGGCAACAAATACTTAATTTTCGGCCCGGTATTTGGATCTTGTTCACAATAAAAATGTTAAAACACTCAAAAAAGTTGGAGCTGGTACAAATTGTGGACTTCACACAGCCGCCATGTTGGAAAATAATCCAATATGGCAGCTCCCCCTTTTTTTTTACTATTTTCATATTTTCATTTCGAAGAGGTCCAAATTCCGGGCCGAAAATAAATATCTCTTGCAAAATTCATGTTCTTGTTAGTTTTCTTGCAGATCAGAGGGCACCTCTGTCATGAACTAAATACAATTGTAATCCTTCAATAGACAAATATTTTTCTCTCTTGCCAACCTACATGTCAGATTCGTGTGTTTTCAGTGTGTTGACATTATCTCTGTGGTACCGTGATGGGTTCATTTTTGGGTAGATTTGGGAAGCAATCTGCTGTATAATAGTCATAAAGCAGCGCGCTCAATAGGCTACCGGCCCCAGGCGCTCAAACGCCTTGCTCCGGCTCTGGTCGCAGTCAACGTTTAGGCCACACCAATCGAAAACTTGGAAACAACCACGGGCGAAACAAAACTCAGGGCAAAGCCGGGTACGAGTGCTAGTTTATTAATATTTTCACCAATATTCTTCATTATGTTAGCAATATAACAGCTCGAGACACTTTTACCACAATAATTTCTAATTTTATTAAGCATAAATTTTTTTTTCTCCTTCTTGTAGGTCCTTTAGTTTCAATAAGCATTTTATTTAACAACTTTTTTCCAAAAAAAGTGCCTTTTCAGAGATTTTTATTATGGTGACGTTTTTAATTTTACTGTCCATAAAAATTGTCATCAGTTTTTTTTATTTAGGTTTACACATTTGAAAATCATTTCAATCATTTTTTTTGTGCAAAGTCTGCAATCTCCTCATCAAATAATTAGGCCTATTTTCATAAATTTCGATTCCACACCTGGTGTGTGATTTTTTCTTTCCATGCATAATACAAAATTTTCGTTTTTTTTTTTAAATAATATTTTGCTGTAAGTAAAATTTAGGTAAGGTTGTAGCGGTTTTTTTTAAAAATTAGGTTTGTTATACCTGTTTTAAATTTCCATCTGTTATTTGGATAGTTCAGAGGTATTTACAGTTGCAGCCTTTTTTTTTTTTTGTATATTTACAAGTATTGTCACATTTGTTTTCTCCTATAGTTGTATCCTTTTCGCATTCAATGGTGTGCAAATTTAACCTTAAATTGCAATTCTCCTCCATGTGTGCATTCCTGACTAGCATCCAGCAGGTTTTATCTACATTAATAAATAATTCATTAGCAAGAAATCAAATAGTAGCCAAGTAGCTAAATAGTAGCAAAAATAAAACTTTGGCTCCAATAATAGTAAAAATAAAATAAAATATGGCTCCAATGATAGTAGCAAAAACAAGACGTAAAAAATACAAAATACAAAATGAAAAGAAAAAGAAAAAAAATAACACAGAATATCATTTCTTAAAGAAACAAGTGGCTGTAGTGATTACCTAGTCGCAACTGACCTGTACACTTCCGCCACTTTTTCAACGAAAATGTTGAGGCACACATCTTTGCCACTTACTACAACAGCGATCTCTATTATATAATCTGAAAAGTAACCATCACAATTGCCGGTTAAAAATAAGTTAGCTTTTAGGCCTATTTTTAGATTTTAAGTATAATATTCAGCTTTTGGGCCTAATTTTTTGTCACCTGCCATTTTAATTTCGTAAGTAGCAGCTAAGGAGAATTGGGCTCTAGATGGGTTCGAGAGTAACTTCGAGAGTTGTGCCACTGACCTTCTCGGATCCTTGAATTTTCCCGTCCTCTTAGTTGACATTTTTTTCTCCTTCTGAAATGTCTGGTAAAGTTAAAAAATGAGCCAGCCACTTCATCATGAGCAATAATTTGGTTCAGGTGATCTCCCGACGTATATGCACAAAACACAAGGGGTCCGGGATTTTCTTAACCAAACTTGGTCAATGGATGTTACCACGGTAGGCAATGACTGTGAGGTTGATAACACGCTTTCGGACAGCGAAATTTTGTTTCATCAATGAATCCTAAATGGAAAATTCCCCTCCCCCACCCTACTTTCCTTTTACCCCAACGAAACAGAAACATGGTTTGTCCATCCATCTCATCATCTTTCCCCTCATCTGCAAGGAGGTGTTAAACAGTGATCGGCCCGTAATGAGACCAAACTGGCCCGTCGCCCTCCCTACATGCTCTCTGATAGAATCGCTCGGCACGCGACAACAATACCCCTGCTGGTCAAACCCCCATCTTCCATTCCCGGTCCCAGACTTCCCCCTCCCTGTTTTTCAATGTCTCCCTTCTTGCTATCGCGTTGCCACGGGGTCCATTGTACGTGGACATCATTGCTGTCTGTCCAACCCACTCTTGAGTTGCTGTATCAGTCCGTTCCACATGCGGCAGATGGTTATTCACACTCCACGCCTTCGCTTATACCCTACTCCCCCTCCCACCAACAGACACACACACACCACCACCACCCACCCGGTACATTTCATTTCATGTCATTTCCTCAAAGGGACATATGACACAAGCTGCAAAGCCAGCCACACACACGTTTTTGCCTCGATCTGGGTTGAGACCTTAAATTCGAAAAATGTCAACAATGGAAAAATATGTGTCTAGGCTAAACACGAATTAAATAATTCTGGTCACGTTTACTAACCAACTTAATCGCACCGAATAATACTTTGGACGTTAAATGAAAACTTGAAACTTGAAACCGAAAGTAGCAATGTTCTAGTTTTCATTTAACCTTCGAATTATGAAGCGGTGCGATTAACTTGACGATATCACTCCTTTCAAGGGCCGAACCTTTCGGAACTTGGCGGCCCCTTTTACCAGTTTTGGTTTTTGATATGATTAAATAATTCTGGTCACGTTTACTAACGGAGGGATATGGGATAGCGGTAATATGTGGATATTAATCCTTTGCACGCTAAGGATTAAATCGAAATGTTATATTTTAATTGTAACTTACCTAATAGAAATAAACTATCTCGTCGTCTATCTAAGCTACCCTTGAATAAAAAATAAAAATATAAAAATCTAAGCAGGCTTCAACTAAACTAAACTAACTTGTCGTACGTACTTGTTTCTGTTTTACAATCAAATGTAATAAATACAACGGGTACTTTATTGGAAATATAATTAATCAGCGACCATTAATTATACCAAAGTAACTCTTTTCTTTAGGCTGTTCGAGAAACGATTTACAATTATACTTTCATAAGGTGCTCACAATAAATACTTACTCTAAAAAAAATCAGAAAACAATAATAAGGTGGCAATATCATACAAAAACCCATTAGGGTAAAGGGACCCATCAAGTTTTCGCCATAGAAAGTAGTGATATCAGTGCCAAAATGGCTGCCACCAAGTTTTCCGTCCCAACCCTGGTCAATCGATCTTAACTGCCACTTCGGTGATTGTCAGTAAAGCTTGCGTGATCACGGTACGGAACACAAACTTGGTGGCAGCCATTTTGGCTCTACTATCACTACATTCTACACCGAAAGCCTGATGGGTCCCTTTACACTTATGGGGTTTTTGTGATACATTTATGTGGTTAGACCTATTAGGCCAACAATTTTTAATGAATATCTACTACGCCATCTTTAGAAGACGTAGTTAGTTATGATTTTCATAGGATTTTCATATACCTTAACAATTATTATTTATTAAGGGCGGAATAGCGGTTAGAGTTAGTATGTGGGTACCTCCCCCTCCACACGCTAGACAGTACCAAGGCTATCTGAGATGAAGCGGCGAGGAACGCATTATCAGTTGGCCTTTGAGTGTAGGCCACAGGAGTAGTATATTGCCACTCCACTAGATGGCGTGACATGTCATTATAGGTCTATATTTGTGTAGGTAGGCCTATGTAAATAAACGAGCCACTTGACTGGCGAAGCCCACAATGACATTAATAACATTAGATTTAATATATTCGGCCAAATCTTGGCTTGTTCACAAAAATTTCAAGACAACACTAATAAAAAAGAGCTCAAGCTCAGACACAAGCTACAACGTCTGCCATTTTGTGAAATGATCACTTCACAAAATGGTGGGCGGTGTGGATTATGTCTGAGCTTGAGCTCCTTTTTATTAGTGTTGTCTTCAAATTTTCGTGAACAAGCCAAGATTTCGGCCGAAAATATTAAATCTCATGTTTTTAATGTCATTGTGGGGATTCGCCAGTCAGGTAGCTCGTTTATTTATACTATGCACCACCCACAAAGTAACGATTTACAGTGGTAGGCCTATATTTCAGTAATTAGGCTTATAATTTGCATTAACGAATTTTTATAAATCAATGTTTAGGTGCCAAACTAACTTAATTATGTGAAGTAATTTTTCCTAAGGGATCGAAATGGTTTGTTTCCATTGGTTTGTGCAAAGGAATTTGATAAAGATACAAAACATTAAAACAAGCTAATCTTAACTGCATGGTATGCTACTAAGTAGCACGAATTCGAAAACATAACCGAACTCGTTTGATGCTTAAGGTAAAGCTTAACTGATCCGAAGTCAAAACAGCAAAGGAACACAAATAAACTTTCATATAAGGTTTCAGGTAGTGCAGTGTTGCTGTAATGTTTAGTCACGTGAAACCTTACTGCAGTATTCAGCCATTATACACGTAAACACAATTAAAGCCAGAGCCAAAATTTCAAAACTTTTCATGCCCAAACAAAGGAAGAAGGCTACACAATCTATACTTTCTTGGCTAAATTGTTCAGTGTTCTTCAGTCTCTCGTCTACTTTCCTTCAGCACCCTACTGATGGTACATCATTTTTCAAGATTTTCAAGCACTTTTCCAGGCAAGGAATTTCATTGTTACTTCCCAGGACATTTCCAGGTTTTCAAGGACTCGCACGAACCCTCAGTTACTTCTAGGTCTGCGCTAAGTATACTAAGTCGGTTAGTTTTTAAACATTTTCCAACAATGTCGTTTAGCCAGGAAGAATGCACCAATCATTAGCTGATTAACCGTCTGTAAAAGTAAAAAGGGTAAAAACATTTGAATACAGCAGTAAGGTTTCACGTAAACTAGACAGTACAGCAACACTGCAGTATCTGAAACCTTAGAAGAAAGTTCATTGATGTTCCTTTGCTGTTTTGACTTTGGACCAGTGAAACCTAACCGTAAGCATCAAACGAGTTCGTTTTTTGGAATTTCAAATATTGTGCTAGCTGTTGAATTGTTAACCCGGTGTCTTTGTTGTGATTTGCTGGGATTTGTAAGGTTAGTCTAAGTTTTGTAGTGTAGAGCATGTAGCGTTTGGCCCTGTAAGCTGTAATAAACAAATCAAATCCATTTGTGAGGGCTTTGTTGACACTGCTTGTTTGTTATCGTCTGGTTGATTCTTTCTTAAGGGCGGTTGGGCCTTAGGGTTGCGTTCGGTAGACGACCAGGTGCGGTTAACGCTCGCTGAAACCCTGACCCTTTTTGGGCGTTTGGTTTGGATAGGCACGGGTTATTTTTATGCTGTGAAAATGTTTTTCCTCCAGAAAGATGGATAAAATATAAGTAAAAAATCGTGAACTAAACATTTAATGCATTGTGGTGCGAACGAGGTTTTATAAGAAAGGCGGGGCGGACAAAACACCAAGCTGTGCTCTTTTGGGTAAAATCATGAAACTCGCCACATGCATTCGGCAAGATACTGTTCTTTGAGGTAGGAGTCCAACCGTACGCCATCTTGTTGCAAAATGGTGGCACAAAATGGTGCTGAAAATAGTTTTTTCTGCAATAACAGCTGAAGTAAACATTTTCGGAAAAA
>JAHWFP010140409.1:20748-31604 GCA_023313725.1 Lithobius niger | reverse complement strand
CACCTAATGGACACTACTCCGTACGCTGTTGTTGTTTTGTTTTCATTGTTACCGACTACTTTGCAATTTTTCAGCACCATAGCAAAGACATAGGGCGGTGAGACAGAGAGGCATTTTTTGTTAGAGTGTAGACGGTGGGCCCAGTTTCGGCGGGTAGGGCTAAGGGATCCTCAAGGAGGTTCTGGGTGTTCCGGTTGGTACCAGGAGCGCAGGGGTTGGCCTCCGGACTGTTCTGGGTTTTTGCGCGGCCACTAGGCGCTTCTTAGAGTAGTCTCGGAAAAAGGGGTTTCTGCGGTCCTGTGTTGGGAGATTGCGGTGGTGTTGTCCTAAGTTGTTGTTTGGCACCATGTATAGTTTTAAGTTAGTTTAAGATAAGAGTAAGTTTATACAAGGAGTGCATAGCGCCGGGGCTGGTAGACTCCTGTAAGATTGAATAAATAAATAAATAAGACATAACACGTGCACCAAGAATGTAAAGGAACTCAAGTGATTGTTACTTAAAAATGTGGGTCTTCATGGCAGGAGTCGTAGTAGTCCTGAGTTCAACGATCTTCCAAAAGCTGTCCAAACGGGTGCCTTTCTCAGAGTAGGCGACACTTCCCAAAACTACACTTTCCGATTTAAAAGACACTTGCCGAAACGTATATTGTCTTTTAAATAGTGCACGATACTGGCTGTAACCTGTAACTCCTTCTTATCCCCTTAAAGTGCTGAAACTACTCAAAGAGTAGGTGAGCACGATGGTCTGCTGTGTATCTCCGTTACCCAATTTGACACCGTCTGTGACACCAACTTGCGGGAATTAGTGATGCCTGGTAGTTCCTGGTGCCAACCGTTATAAGGCTTAGTGAGACCTCATCACATCACGAGGCTTTATTTATTCCCTACCACATAAGTCGTTTGCAATAAATCCATTTTAAAACATGGATGCTATAAAATCTTCCGTTGTACTCCAGGGACTATTTTAGGAACATCCCACGGTGAACTCGACTTCCCGCACTTAGAACTACAATACATGCAAACACGCGTTCGTGGTGAACACACCGAATGATACAAAAACTGCGTGCTTCGTGCAATGTGTGAAGCTTTCAGCCCAGTTGGCCTTGTTAAAGTCATTTTAACAGTTTTTCCAGTTGATTAACCACCTCCCTTGTAAGTTGTGATGTTTGTAACGATCAGGCAGCTTCAAATAAACAATTCACCACGTAGTGACTATCACGTCAATTAATAAATTTCCAACACGAGGAAGTGAAAAAGGACCCATGAAGCAAGAATGATGCGACGTGTAGTGTATGGCGGCCTTGTAAGCCACATGTAAGGGGTGTCAAACAATGATAGCCCCCCACCACATTCCCCAGAGTAAACTAAGCACGATAGGGAAACAAAATCAAAGTACCGATATAGGTAGCCCATTTTATTGAGGGTTTACACTCACAAGCTCAATTTTCAGTGTCCCTTCTATTGGCCGCACAAACAGCTTGAAGAGACGAGCAGGGTAGGAAGACAAAAGTGACTGAAAAATTCCCGTATTGGTTACGGCTTCGCGGTTATTTTATAATAACTCCAAAACCTGCAGTGTGGTCATCGTGACACTTGGTGTCAGTGTAGGCTCGTCCCCACGCGCGTTTTAAGCCCAACCACAAGTCCATGCGCACCCTGTGAATGGAGCTATTAAAAAAAACCACACGACGGCCCTCCCTGGAAGATGCTGCACTGCAACGCACTCACATCTGCGTTGAACTCAATTTCCCGAAGCACAGCATCGATGTGCTCCTCGATCTTATAGTGATTTCACACGGAATAATTCGTCTCGTGTGGGGGCTGGCCGTGCCCCACGCGGCCAGCCCTCTTTAGCAGATTCTGGAGGGCCAGCGCGACTTGATTTCAGACGTTTAATTATAGGCGGCTGTTGTCAGCCTCCGTGCTTTCACAACAACCGGTGGCGGGAAATTTTAAACTATACAATGAAGCTTTGTTAGCATTTCCAGCAGCGCGGCACGGCGCGAGTTTGGAGTTCAGACGGAATAATTAAAGCGTGCCGAGCAGCGCCAGTCCCTGCTGGCCCGGGATGGCCGGTTGTTGCTTAGCGGCCGTCGTGGCTCGCTTGCGCGCGGCATGGGATGGCACGGCACGCAAACATTAGTCCGTCTGAAATCGAGTTGCTAGAGGTTCAGACAGCATCTTTTTTTCAACATTCTCCTTCAAGACGGATCCAAAATTTCCGCACACATTCAGAAAATGGAGTTCAACACGGAGCTTTTTGAGTCACTTTTGCCTTCCTACCCTAATCGTCTTCAAGCTGTTCGTGACGCCAGTGGAGGGAACACTGAATATTGTACCTACAATAAAATGGGCAACCCATCGGTACTTTCATTTTTTTCCTATTAAGCTTAGTTCATTCTGGGGAGGGGGCTATCATTGTTTGGCACCCTGTGTACGTGGTGTCACTCCTCTTTTAGCTTTAGGGCACCAAAGTTTTCTTATGATGTTGCGTGTATGACAGTTCCCCAAAATAGACACCGAACTTGGCGACTTATTCCTCTGGCTGGATAAAAGCATCTAGTTTCGTGGCATAATCATACGTCTGAGCGGGAGAGGGAGAATGGTCAGCCAATACGGCAACGGATCAGTATCAGATGGTGGCAACATTAAAGGGGTTGTCCCCAAAAAGGGCATGGTGCTGGCTAGAATGGTGCCACATATGTACGAGTAAAATCACGTAAAACCTTTCCCTATTTTCTAGTTTTCTTCAGGCAAAAGGAGGGATGATGATACGACGATCACGCCACGTGCTACCCTTCCTTACGGAACTCGGTCAGAAGCTCACCAACCAAAAAATCACATTCGCTAAGCTCACCCCCAAAAGCTCACTTGACATATACTCACCTGATCAAAAACTCGATTGACTTAAATTCACTTAAATGCGATTTAGTACACAAAAGCTCACCTAAATAAAATTTAAACTCGAATTGTGTAGCCCAGACTTCGAAAATTGCTGAACAGTTTCTCTTGACTAAATGAAATTCTTCACATATGTAGACGAGCCTGCATGGCACCTGTACATTTGGAAACACGCTTCTTGGGTGGGATCCTCATCTTATTCCCAACTGTGCCTCCAGGCCCGGACTGGCCATAGTGCCAAGGTACCAATGGCACATGGCCCCTCCCGTAGATTCGTAAGGGGGCCTTTTTAGATTTTATAGTTACAATAAAATTTCTGTTACCGATGAATTTTTTTCTGGTTGGTCTTAAAATCTGGTTCCTTCCTTGATCATTTCTTAGCTGTCCTTAACTGACAACTATAAAGACAGCTTTAGGGACCGGTCATTCTTCTTTCACCGTGGGTGGGGGGAAGAAAAAGTAACTTCTGGACCTCGAAAATGACCCTTTCAGCAATCAAAATTTCTTAAAACGCCTCAACTTCTGACCCCCCCCCCCATGACGTGAGTGTTTACCCGGTTTTGAAGCTATCACTATCACTACTGCCTACTATAGTTTTTTCAGTATTTTTTTTTGGGGGGGGGGGGAGGGGTCACAATAATTTCGGACCATGAGTAGGTGGATCGTGAGTAGTTAGGGTTTTGAAAGGGTGTCTTGAAAATATGATGGTCACATATTAATTTTGTCCAATTCCCCCCACTCCCCCCACCCCGTCCGTACATAATGACCGGTCCCTTATAAGCTTGCATAATTTTTACCCTTCCTACCCCTCGCCGGGACAATGTTGGGGGCCTTTTTAAAACATCATGACACGTGGGCCTCAGGGCTGCCAGTCCGGGCCTGACCGTTGGTGAACACACTGAATACGATATACAATTTCATTAGTGGCAAGAGTAAATTTAAATTCTTGTTAGTGGTGACTCCGGAGCATTTTTCAGTTCGTTGCCATTTGCACTGCCATCGTATTGAAACGTACCGTATTTTTGGCAGTATAATCTGGTGGCCCTGGTACAAAAGCTTACGTTTTCCCTTGTTCGTTGTTGCTAAATCCTTTGTTTCAATTATTGACTGTGAAGTGATACGTGAAGAGTGATAAAAGGACGAGCTCAAATATTATGGGGAGGGGCGCGGTCAAACTGGATAACGTATTATTTTTAGGTGAGCTTTTGTCTTGTAATTTTATTTTTAGGTGAGTTTATGGCAAGTGAGCTTTTTTTTTTTGGGGGGGGGTGAGCTTATTGAAGGTGAGCTTTTGGATAAACCCTACACGTAGAGGAAAAGAAGGATGAGGACATTCTTCGGATGTGCCTTTATGTCTGAACTAGAGGAAGCCCGTGCTACGCACGGGGGCGGTCATGAATTAAGTTTACGGACACATTTCCCGGGACATTTTTCCGGCACTCTTCCCCCACGACTTGTCAGATTGATCGACCACTCATGCCTGCCTCCTTTTTCCATGCAGGTAGAGTGGGAGAGTGCATTTTGAATGCGGGCGCCAGGAGGGAAGAAGTGGTTTTCCTTTTAGCCTTCCTTTCAGCTGGCCTCCGAGATTATTATAAAGATTTGTGAATTGGAAGTTTGTAAAGTTCGACGGCCAGAAATAGTTTCTTACCTAAAAATGTTAAAGGTGAAGGTCATTTCCGGGTTGGAGGAGTGAACTTTGTCGACCTGTTTGTGCGCGAGTGCAAGTGCAGTCTAGGACTGGTCTGGAGCTACTAGAACTTCATAGCATTAAATTTGATCTTATCCTTACTTTTAAGATATTAAAGGGATTGATTTCCATGATCTACCATTTGTTGATCCGTCCAACAGCCACTATTCTACTAGAGGGCACCCATTGAAATTGGAGGTTCAAAGCTCACACCTCGACTGTCGAAAGCATTAATATTTCTCAGTTCGAGTTGTGAATATTTAGAATTCTCTTAACACAGAAACGGTGAATGCACGCTCTGAACTCGAGTTCTGCAGGTTGATAAAATAAGCAGTCCTTTCACAGATTCCTGAAGAGGACGCATTAATTGTTTTGGGAACTTTGTACTACAGTTTTGTTCCCGGTGTAAGTGGCTCACACCCCTTCCGGTAACCTTCCTCAAAAGGTGATAAATCTGTATTATTATATTGTATAGCACACAGGGACTTGGCATCTCGTGTAGCAGTGGATACAGACACTACACAAATAATGAAATGGCGAAACCAGCCAAGAAGCCTTATTGTAGAACAAGATTGAGCTTTATTACATTTTAGGCTTATGCGCTATTATCATCAATGGACCTCGCGCTGAACTGAACGTCTTTATTGATAACTTGTGACATGTTCGAAGGCATTATTTATAATCGTACGTTGTTCAGAGTGACCTGAGAAGTAGTTTAGCATCGAGGTAAAAGCCCTGGCCATTGCCGGAAGTTGACTTGGAAAGCAAAAACTGAAGAGCTTCTCAGAACGCTCTGGACAACCCAGTGGTACAAATAATGACTTGTTGTGCGCGTGATTATGATTGGCTAAGTTTTCCTGGAGCGGGACGGCCTTAGTCGACAGCCTCCATTGTTTTTGTAACCATTTTGGATAACAACAAGGCACTCAGCTACCAAAAACATACAATCCATTATTTGTGTTCATTCAGGGGCGAACTCAAGATGGGCTGCGGACACTATAGAACGTGAGAAATGTTAACAATAAGACGTTCAGCGCGAGTTCCAGTGATTATAATAATGATTATTAAAAAACGGTGTGTTCTACGATAAGTTTTCTAGCTGGTTTCACCGCTTTCATTATAAGTGTAGAGTGTCGTCCATGAGGCGCGAGGGACGACAAGCGTATAGAATACTTTAAGGCTATATTTTAAGGTGGTTTTGAGAATTTTCTAGATTTAGTTTGGTGGGGCACAAGACTGAGTAACCATTAGTGCAGCTGGCTGCCAGCCATATAGGCTGGCTGGATTTGCCACCGTTAAATGGTTTTGCCCAGTGTCTGTATCTTAGCCGTGTTGTGATCTGTAAGTATTTGATCATCTTTGCAAGAATAAATATTGTAGTACACATTGTAAATAAGAATGCAAGTGTAGGACTGGTTTATTGGAAGCAGGGGACATCTTGGTAATCGGAGGAAGTTGGCTGTAATTTGCTTGTTGAGTTGGGGGTGTCGAGTAAAGAAAGCTTGCTAAAAGGTAGGCCTGTGGCAAGGAGGTGACGATAAAGCAAAAAAAATGGGGATAACCATCTATTTGTACACCTCGGCAAAAGCATCAGCCCAAAGTTTGTAATAACGAAAACCCATAGAATCAATAACGAGCCAATCTAATTCACTTAAACGAAACAAACATTCTGCATTAAAAACTGGCCTTGTGAGGATACACGATACACTAATCTGAGAAAGAAAGAAAAGACAACTGCCCGACTGGTACTCGAACCCAGGACTTCCCGCTTACTAGCCGGGCACTCCGGGACCTCCAGGTCACCACTGAGAAAGATTTTACTACTTGCATTATTTCTAGTGTGAAGGCCGAGAAGCAATGTTGCTTTCCCTCCTTGTATGTATGTTTGTGATCTCTAGGTAGGTCACCACTGAGAAAGACTGAAGAGCTTCTTAGCTTGGCTGGAGCCTGTAGCCAGAATTCCCCCAGTAGCGGAGTGGTTAGAGCACTCGGCTAGACGTCCCAGTCGGGGAGTTGTCTTTTCTTTCTTACTCAGATTAGTATATCGTTCTCACAAGGCCAGTCTTTAACGCAGACTGCTTGCTTCGTTTACCCTTTCCTTCTGATTTCTTCTTTTTTTTTTTTTTACTAATTTACTTACTTTTTCTTTTCTAGTTTCCCATCTTCAATTAACTGCCGCCCAAAGCGAAATATTGTCTTTCTGAAAACCCACAAATGTGGCAGCTCAACGATGCAGAGCATCTTATTTCGTTACGGAGACGAACATAATCTTAATTTTGTTCTACCTCTTTCTGGGCATTACCTCGGAGCAGTAATACCTTTTATGAAGGGTATGATAAAAGGTATGTGCAGAAATCTAAATGAGGTTTGGTTAAAAGTGTTTGCAAACAGTTTCAGTAGCGCCAGAGCACCGCATGGTAAAATACCACACAATGCATCATGACGTTAAATGTTGTGTCAAATTGAATGCCCTGAAAAACTTTACCGAGTGGCTTTTGGAAAAATCTAGAACGTGATCGTGAGTGTAGGATGAATGGTTGGATAGGGGGATATAGTTATATCTTGAGTATTCTTTCCATTCCACATGAAAAGGACAGTGCAGGTACTGATTATGTATATCCCCTAACCAAACATATTGGAGCACAACAGCAGTATGTTGGCACTACCCAAGTACAGTAGCATGTTGGTACTGGCTACTGGGAGTACAGCAGTATACTGGCACTCAACCTAAGGGCACGTTTGTGTTGTTAAAGTAGCTATTACCGGTTGAAAGTCTGCAGTATGTGGCAACATATAGCGCTATCTAGTACTATCTAGCCATTGCTATCACCAGTGCTTTCTCTTTCCTCCATGCTTGCACAAAGGCATTTCTTTGAACGAAACAAACGAGCCACGACCTCCTTAATTATTGAGTGAAAATTTGGTACGCCCCCGTGCACCTGGGAGCAGGCTATAAAGGTTGACAATAAATATCAGTGCCGCTAGATGGCGCCATGGTTATTTTCGTTCGCTTTCCAATCGGGGATAGTGACACTTTAAGCTTACACTCTGAAGATCCTGTGCACTGACACTATCACCGCTGTGCACCAGCTGAACAACTAAACGAGTTGTGTACTGGTAGTAGACATTCTCGACCAGTTACGGTACTCGGTAAGTACAACCAGGAGCGACATGAAAGGGAGTATCCATGATAATATTACCACTGGTTCCGTCTCTCGTTCGTGGTCGCAACCCCATGTGGTCAAATTTGGAACGACTGATCGTTGACTATTTTCTTGGATGACACACGTTAAAATTACGCTACATAGGTTATACCTAATAGATAGATGAGGAAAAATACCACTCCAGTAACGATTAATCCAGATACGTGGCACCTCCGCCTGCAGCAGTGTTCCACGAACCTGAAGCGGCGAAGCAGATGGCTACTGCAAGCCAATGCCAACTGAGGCAGAAATCGCGTGTCTTACCTCCCGACTCAACGCCAGTTCACGTACGTGCGGAAAACTATTGCCTTTTAGTGCTGCTCTGGTAAAATGAGATTCTAGCGATGTTGCATCATTTGGCATGCATTTGAGAAACGAAACCGACTGCTTCTTTCCCAGATGACCTTGTGACGAGAGATGAAATAATAAACAACAGTTACAACATGGGTTGGACACTACCACGTCCTACGGACGTTTATATATATATTTATTCGCTCCTGGTACAACAAACATAGGAAATATACAAATACAGTACGACAAAAAAATACAACAAGAACAAAAAAAGGGGATTCTATTTACATAACATTACACCTGTTTACATATTCCTACCACATGTCAGTGGATAGGTGTCTTTCTTTCAGAAAATTTTTAATTCGGCATGGTATTCGGAACCATTTCCCGTTTAATGTGATATACGTTTTTTTGGACATCGTTTACAGCCGCGCTCTTAGATTTTTACAAAATATGCAGAGGACTTTTTTATATATAAACATATGAACGGTTTAGAAAGTAAACTCTCCAAAGTTAACTTCGGAATTACTTTGTGAGAGCAGAGAAGGTACTGTTCCAAGATGCCCACTGACTGGCACAAATCCCACAACAACATATAAAAATGAGCAAACATAAACTTTCAGTCCTAATATGTGGATCTTGATCACAATAAAAACACACAAAACTAAAACGACAAGCAGCAACACTCTGCTGCAGCCAACAACACCTGCAGCAGAGTGTTTCTGCTTGTGGTTTTAGTTTTGTGTGTTTTTATTGTGACCAAGGTCCGCATGTTAGAACTGAAAATTTATATTTGCTCATTTTTATATGTTGTTGTGGGATTTGCGCCAGTCAGTGGGTATCTTGGAACAGTATCTCCAAAGTTAATTTCTGCTAAGCTGTTAGCGGTCCCTCTGGGAACCTTTCTTACCATTCTGCTCGTTTTTTATACTGAGCAATAAACACATTATTATTATCAAGTTACAAGCCAAAAACCTTTTTCAGACATTTTGGATTTGTATTATCTGGTTAAAACTCTAGTACATGTTGTTCAGTCGTATTTCAAAGAATATCCCTATCATCTCAATGCAGTTGAAAATGCTTTTAAAGATGTTTTTACTAATAGACTTATCAAGATATGGAACTCGCTTCCAGAAACTGTTGTTACACATAACCAAGTTTGTTCTTTCAAAAATCTACTTGATTGCTATATTACTGATGACGTATGATACTTTTATGATGATTAAGCTAGGAGTGATGATACTGCCCAGCCTGTTCTATTTTGCATTTATGTTGCATTTATTGGATGTTTTCTGGATATTTTGTTTTGCTGCTGTCTTTTTGATATTTGCCTCGTTTGGGTTTGTTTTTGTTGCTTGTGTATAATTTTTTCGTTACAAAGTATTGTATTTACTATTGTTACATTGCTTTTGGAAACCAACAATTGATTTGAAATAAATAAATAAATAAATAAATAAATAAATAAATATTTCATTCGAATCGGTTCATGTGTTTGGCCTTAACTACGATAAAATTCGCTTCGCTCACTCAGCCAATAAGGGCAAGACTGATTATAAGATAGATAGCCCCAATTTATCGAATAGACACTGAAGAGGTTTGTTTCTCTCCCGTTTTCAGAGGCTTGTTCTTTAGCATATTACTACTATCAACCGGGAAAAAAAACTGGCTTTTTCTCTAGGAATGTCGTTTCCAAAACGGTGTGTTTTTGACCATTTTTCGTTTTACTGCGCGGCACAAAAAGTCCGTATTTTAATTTTTATGAAGAAATTTTACGCACTAATTCTACATTAGGATTCTAATAGCATGAAACAAGAATTTGTTCTTTGAAATTAAAAAAGGCGTCCAAAAATCCAGTATGGCTACTAATTCCAATACGTACACTAATTTCACTACAGTAACTTAAAAAAAAAAAAAGTCTGAATTATGTCGTAAAAATTACTTCTTTTCTTCCGGAGCACCGTACGTGTGTGCCAGTGAAGTTCGACTTGGCTAATAGTTGGGTGGAGGTATCCTCTCACCACAAGATAAAACACCAGAGGCATAACTTCAAATTTCGGGCCCGGAGGCGGCAGTGCAGTGGAGGGCCCCTTTTCACAAACAAAATCAGTTATTGCCACACAAGGTGAGAGCCCGGTGGAGGGCCCCTTTGATACAATACGAAATGCAGTTTTGCCAAGCTAGGCAAGACAAAATGTTATTTTTTACAGTGTGTCTACGGGCCGCCCCTCCCCTCATTAAAAAATCGCGGTTTTGCTAAACAGGAGCGAGCTCAGTGGAGGCTATTCGGGCAGTTTTTGTCACATAAGGTAAGAGCCCAATGAAGCCTCCCCCCTCCCCTCCCCGTCTCTTTATAAAAAAATAAAACAATTAAGTTTTTGCGACACAAGGACACCTTTTTTTCACGAAATTATAGCGATAACTTACGTTCTGAAATTTTGCGGTTACAAACAAATTTTAAATTGGGACCATTGAGGGGGCCCCCAAAGTCGTTGGGCCCGGAGGCAACTGCCTCCTCTGCCTCACTGTAGTTACGCCACTGTAAAACACAAGCCTTTTAACTTCTTTATCATAATTTGCTAACAACAGGAGAGTATAAATTGTATACACATCACTCTTGTATTTATGCTGCC
This sequence comes from Lithobius niger, assembly GCA_023313725.1. NCBI lineage: Eukaryota > Metazoa > Arthropoda > Chilopoda > Lithobiomorpha > Lithobiidae > Lithobius > Lithobius niger. Next base: position 20,889 of record JAHWFP010140409.1, on the reverse strand, counting down.
CCTGCTAACACCCGAATGAAAAGATGATGAGGAGCGTGGATGGATGAGCTAAAACAATGACCGTAAATATTCTGTGCTTACACCCTCTGAAACGATGATCAGTAATTAATAAACAAAAACGTATCGTTAAAAGTTAAAAGT
>JAHWFP010140409.1:0-15748 GCA_023313725.1 Lithobius niger | reverse complement strand
CTTCAAAGGAGTGATATCAACACACCAAAACATTCGCCAAGTTAATCGCACCGCTTAATAATTCGAAGGTTAAATGAAAACTAGACCATTGCTACTTTCGGTAGCAATGTTCAAGTTTTCATTTAATTTCCAAAGTATTATTCGGTGCGATTAAGTTGGCGAATGTTTTGGTGTGTTGATATTACTTCTTTGAAGGGCCGAACCATTCGAAACTTGGCGACCCCTTTTACCAGTTCTGGATTTTGATATGATATCACTCCTTTTTTTAAATTGTGTATTGACTCAACTCCACTACCGTGCAGATGAGTAATAAAGTGCCACGTCAACAAGAAATTGGTTTTCAACAATTTGCTACTACCTTTTGCCTATAGGCCGAACCATTCTCAACTTAGTCACCTCTTTATTGGTTTTTGGTTTAGTTTTAATTTTGTTGTAATTTGTTGTATTTATTTAGTTTTGGTGTGTTGATATGACTCTTTTGAAGGGCCGAACCACTCTCAACTTGGTGGCCTCCTTACCAGTTTTTGGCTTTGTTTATGTTGCTTTGTTTTTACACTTAGTTTATTTTTCGTGAATTGGACGTGAATACAATTTCTTTGTAACGTTGTTTAGATTTATCGTGATACACTAGTATGTGCCTAGGCACACGTTCTCATTGTTGGAACTTTAGCCGTCCAATGAGAGACGATGCCGACAATACTAACAATGGTTATAACAATATTTTCGTACTTACGCGCCCTCCCACGCCATCCCTGTTACGCCCCCAGGCTCCAAACCATAAAAGGTACACAGTTCGTATTGTACTGCACCCATTCGTCCAGTTTCATAGCTGGAAGCCGTCCCGTTATCTCGGAATCGATGAATTATCACCCTATGGGATTTAACATGAGGATGAGCGGACTAGCTAGCTAGCTAGTAGTAACACATTTTCAACGTTATAGAGGGGCAGATTTTGCATTGAAAGCAGCGTAGCTGGCATTCAAACACGAGTTAATTTTTGATAGGTGGGTTATTGCTCTCGATTTCAACACAATTTAAGCTTTTGTATCGCATTATCCCCAAGTACCTGAAATGTGCCCAACTATGTTTCAAGATATAAGATACTGACGCTATGGCGTCGCGCTACAATGGTTTACAACCTCAACAATTGAATTGATTTGATGTTTGTTGTGATGTTTGTTGCCCAACTTGGCGCGACACACTAGCGTGTGTCTAGATCATATCAAAAACCAAAACTGGTAAAAGGGGCCGCCAAGTTTCAAATGGTTCGGCTTTTCAAAGGAGTGATATCAACTCACCAAAACTTTCGCCAAGTTAATCGCCGCTTAATAGTTCGAAGGTTAAATGAAAACTAGAACATTGCCACTTTCGGTAGAAATGTTCAAGTTTTCATTTAACGTCCAAAGTATTATTCGGTGCGATTAAGTTGGCGAATGTTTTGTGTGTTGACATCACTCCTTTGAAGGGCCGAACCATTCGGAATTTGGCGGCCCCTTTTACCAGTTTTGGTTTTTGATATGATATCAGTCCTTTTTTTTTAAATTGTGTGTTAGACTCAACTACAATACCGTGCAGATGTGTAATAAAGTGACACGTCAACAAGAAATTGGTTTTCAACAATTTGCTACTACCTTTTGCCTATAGGCGGAACCATACTCAACTTGGTCTCCTCTTTATAGGTTTTTGGTTTGGTTTTAATTTTGTTGTAATTTGTTTTATTTCGTTAGTTTTGGTGTGTTGATATCCCTCCTTTGAAGGGCCGAACCACTCTCAACATGGTGGCCTCTTCACCAGTTTTTGGCTTAGTTTATTTTGCTTTGTTTTTAGAGTTGGTTTATTTTTCGTGAATTGGACATGAACACAATTTCTTTTGCAACGTTGTTTAGATTTATCGTGATACACTAGTGTGTATCTAGGCACGCACGTCAGTATACACGTTCTCATTGTCCGAACTTTGGCCATCCAATGAGAGACGATGCCGACAATACTAACAATGGTTATAACAATATTTTCGTACTTAGGCGCCATCCCACGCCATCCGCGTTGCACCCTTAGGCTCCAAACCATAAAAGATACCTAGTTCGTATCGTACTGCAGCCATTCGTCCAATTTCATAGATGGAAGCCTTCCCGTTATCTCGGTATCGATGAATAATCACCCTTTGGAAATAACATGGGGATGAGCGGACTCAGAATTAGCTAGCTAGCTAGTTACACATTTTCAACGTTATTGAGGGTCAGATTTTGCATTGAAAGCAGCTTAGCTAGCATTCCGACACGAGTTAATTTTTGTCAGGTGGGTCATTGCTCTTGATTTGAAGCTTTTGTACCGTATTATTATTTTTCCCCAAGTACCTGAAATGTGCCCAACTATGCTTCAAGATATAAGACACTGACGCTATAGCGCCGCGCTATAATAGTTTGCAACCTCGACAATTGAATTGATGTGATGTTTGTTGTGATGATTGTTGCCTAACTTGGCGCGACACACTAGCCGTGTGTCTAGATCATATCAAAAACCAAAACTGGTAAAAGGGACCGCCAAGTTCCGAATGGTTCGGCCCTTCAAAGGAGCGATATCAACACACCAAAACATTCGCCTAGTTAATCGCACCGCTTAATAGTTCGAAGGTTAAATGAAAACTAGAACATTGCCACTTTCTTTAGCAATGTTCAAGTTTTCATTTAACGTCCAAAGTATTATTCGGTGCCATTAAGTTGGCGAATGTTTTGGTGTGTTGGTATCACTCCTTTGAAGGGCCTTACCATTCAGAACTTGGCGGCCTCTTTTACCAGTCTTGGTCTTTGATATGATGTCAGTCCTTTTTTTAGTCTTCTGTACAGCCGTACCGGCTGAGAAGACTATTGCAACGACTTAGTCCGTCCGTCCGTCCGTCACTTTTTGCAACTTCGTAACGGTACCAGAAATTGATGACCACTGTTTACAACGTTCGATTCAGTGTGAGAAGTTAGTTAAAGAACATGGCAAATTAAAACATCGTTACTTCCTTATAGCTAATAGACTTCTTCGACGTCACTAAATTAAATAATAACATTTGATCGTCGAATTGAAATCCTAAGATAACACCGCAATAAAAAGAAATGGCTTTTAGCTTCGTTTAAAATAGTCTCGTCGCATTGTTGCGTGAATGAATAGGTTTACCATAGAATCAAATTCTCCATTAGGCCTATCTGCTTTACGAAATCAAAACTGCATTAAGAAACTTAGGCCTAAAAAATGAAAATTAGGCCTAAAATCATGTTACCACGGCAACGTCAAGTTGCTACGAGTCGCAAAGCGTCATCAACAGCGTCTCTTTCGTCACTTCCCCACTGATCTATATAGGCAACGTTGCGCATTACGTTGTTAACACTGTGTGTACCTGAAGGCGTACCGTGTTGCAAAAATGAATACGCTTACTATACAATTCAACTCTCCCTTAGCTGCTATTTACGAAATTAAAACTGCTCGTTAAAATTGGGCCTGAAAGCTGATAATTAAGCCTAAAATGTAAATAGGCCTAAAAGATAACACATTTTTAACCAGCAATTGTGATGGTTACTGCTTTTAGATTAGTATAATAGAGAAAGCCGTTGTAGTGCATGATAGAGGTGTGCGCCTCAACATTGGAAGTGGGGGAACTGTACAGAAGACCGGTGCGACTAGGCAGTCGCTGTAGCCGCTTGTTTTAATTCATTTTACTAATTTTTGTATGCTGGATCTAATAGTGAAAACAACATGTCTCTATCTGGTACCATTCCGGAGTTGAAAGCCGATGGATGGATGGACGGACGAACAAAGTCGTTGCTATACGTAGTCTTCTCAGCCTTTTCGGTTGTACAGAAGTCTAAAAATGCAGAGAAGTGAGTGTCGAAGCTAGTCTTAAACATGTTTAGCACAACAGGTGTCACTACAGAAAAACCTGACCCTTACGGATGTCGATCCAGTTTTTAGGTTGAGAACAACTAAAATTAAAGGTTTGAGAGAATTTTCGTATGGCGAACGGCTTTAAATTCTCAAGCTGCACTCCCTTGAATGGAGAAGAAAGAGATCTGGCCTAATCATGATGTTCAAAATTGTGAGGGGCATCGATACAAATATCACAAATAGTTTTTTTTTGAACTGTTTCAATCAACTATTACTACGCGTGATCTTCTTATAAACTTCGGATCCGTAATCCCCATTTGAACATGGTACGTAATTCCTTCCCCTATAGATTAATTTCCCTGTGGAATTCCATTCCGGATCAAATAGTTTCATCTTCTAGTGTTGCCACCTTTAAAAGGGGTATCGACGCCTTTTTTGGAGATGCTCTTGTGTTTCGGTGCGATGACTAGCTGAAATGATCCCGTGTTTTTTGCATGTTTTTTGGTATATTTGGCTGCTCTCCGACCTCTACATGGATTTTTTTCTATGTATTTTGTTGTTTATATTTCATGCTTTTCTGGGGGTTTCTGCCACCCTTGCTTTTCTTTGTTGTTGTTGTTGATTAATTATAAATTATATGTACGAAATCTATCCACTCCCGTTTTTGGGAACTGCATAGTGTTGTTAGCCCTTGTGAATGAATAAATAAATAAATAAATAAATAAACTGATACTCGAGTTTGATAAAAGAATACTGTCTTCATACCTACAACAACAAAATTATTGCAATATCGTCCATGTCAGAGATGGAACTGACCCATGGGTCGGTGAATCAGTGGGTCAAATGAGTCAAATTTTTATCGTGGGGGAAGTGGGTCGTGGGTCAAGACCATTAACCCACCAACCGACGTTCATTGTTAAGTACGTTATTCGACCCTTCAGTAGTCTTACTAGGACTCTTTAAAATTTCTTCGTACTCTCTCAAAATATTTTACCCCACAGAAGGCTAAAAAACCCTTAGTGAACGCTTCTTCATTGCATACATTTGCAAACTGTATTTTTTTTTGTCGAAGAGTGGGATGGGTCACGGTGGGCCACATTTTGTTCTTCATCGGGTGGGTCAAGTGGGTCGTGGGTCGGGAAAAGTGATCCACGCTATAGCTAGTCTGCTTCATTTTGTTTCCATAAACTGCAATGTGACGTAACCAACAAAGTGTAACAAGAAAATTTGACCAAGGGATATAAAATTCTCTGTGCTTAGTTGCAGTCATTCCACCCAATGAAAATGAACGAAAGTGTGATACAGCTCATTTGGTTACCTGAATGCTTTTGATGGGCGTATGTAAGGCTACAAAACGAATAATGCCTTGTAGAAATGCGTTTTATTGGTTTTTCTTGTTTCACCGATTTTTGAGGATCAGGTTTTTTTTTCCTAGGCAGTAAACCTGCTTTCTACGCTTAAGAGGTGTTTTTTTTAAGCATCTGCAGGTCATCTCCTTCATTATTTGTAAATTTTGACTCGGGATATCTACTCATTTCGTTGTTTGGCTTTCATAATCCTACACACCTACATAATCCTAAAACTCGTTATCAGGACGCTTTGGGTCTTATAATGAGGTTTTAGGCGTTGTAAAGCACAACGTCTACAAACGCAGCGTCTAAAATCGGTCTTCCAAGGATGAATATTGTAGATGTTGCGTGTTTAAATGTTTACAGAATAGGTGTTGTAAACCACAACGTCTATAAGTGTTGTAAACCACAACGTGGATAGGTGTTGTAAATCACAACGTCTACAGATGTTGCAAACTACAGCATCTGTTGTTGTTGTAAACCAAAATGTGTATGTAGGTGTTGTAACCCACAACGTCTACAGGTGTCGTAAACCACAACGCCTTAAACACTTAGCAAGGCACTGGATGACGTCACGAATATAATTAAGAGTAAAGTTCTGTCTACCAAAATACGCCTATCAGGACGCCTAATGCGCAGCAACTCTTTGGTTAAGTTTAGTTGGTACTGATGTGTAGTTAAACCATCAATATCAGTAAATGTGTTCCTTCCTTTTAATTCATTTAAAACTGTTCTGACCTTAGGGACGAATTAATAAAAAGTACCCAAGCAATTTGAAAACCACAACAAACGTACAGTTGCGTCTGAAAGTGGTGGCTTAACAAGAATTTCTATGTATTTAAATCCCCGTTTATTCCAAAGATGGATCGACTAGACCACCAACCAATTATCGTTCTTCTTTGGTTTATTCGGTGTGTTTGGACAATACAGTCAGCTTCTTGACTCATGTTCCTCATTCTCCCTGTGAGCTTGTAGGGCAAATAACAAAACAAAGATAGATGATGTATGGTATAACACAATGAAGGTGGGTGTTGTAAAACGCAACGTCTATTTTTACTCATGGTTACTGTACTAAATAATGCACAAAAGCTAAAATATGCAGACGCAGGTTTTACGATTTCATGGTGTTCTGGCTAAGGGCGGTTTCAGACGGATCACAAAACGCGCCACAATCGCAGACGCAATCTTTGTCGTTTGTGGAGCGTTTGTGGCGTAAAAATCGCAATCAGTGGCGGAATCAGGTAAAATATATGGGATCTAACTGGTGCTTTCACACGAAGTGGCCTGTTTCTGCATTTGTCGTTAGGTCGTCCTGAGCCAAATCGCGCTGTGAAACGTACCGTCGATTCAGACACGCTTGTAGCGCGATTTTTTTTAGCTATTATCGCGCATTTTGTGGTCCGTCTGCAACCGCCCTAAGTGCTTACAGTTTGCACTGGTCGGAGCTGCACTAACAGGTAGCTTGTTTTTTTTTGTGTGTGTGTGTTATACCCTCACACTAATTACTTTTAGGGCGGTTGCAGACGAACCACAAAATGCGCCACAGTCGCAGTCACAATTTTTGGTGTTTGTAGAGCGTTTGTAGTGTAAAAATAGCAATCAGTGGCAGATCAGGTAAAATGTACGGGATATAACTGGTGCTTTCACACGCAGTGGCCTGTTTCTGCGTATGTCGGTAGGTCTCCCTGAGCCGAATCGCTCTGTGTGAAAGGTGCTGTCAATTCCGAAGCGATAGTGGCGGCGTTTGTGCAGCAATTTCCACGCGTTTTGTGGTCCGTCTGCAACAAGTCTTATTCTCTTCCCCATTCGAAGCCACACTAGACAAAAGATGAACACCAATCAAATGCCACGTAGCCTAACCAATAAAATTAACCCAATCTAAGGTCATCATTCGGTGTTATGCAGAATTCCGTTTATTGCTGTCTGCGAAAGAATTAGAATGAGTTATATCGAGTCTAACAGCAATTATCTCTCAGTAAACCATAATAGCAGAAATGCTGATATGAACATAAGAATTGCCAAAGAAGCCAACGTTAGAGATTGCTAAGATAATCGAGCAGCAAATCCTGGATTCATAACACGTTTTTTTTTTCAGATGTGGCAATAAAGCAGTCTACAATGTTTGCTCATTTATAGTGGGTATTTTTTTAATTTGGGTAATACATGAATTAACATAATGGAGTGAACATTGTGAGCTGCTAAGTGAGAAAAAATAATGACGGGAAAAAATCACGTGTCATCCTGAGTACGGAACATCGTAATTTACTGCTCATTTTTTTTGCTAACTATTATCAGAAACAAAACCCACAAGGGTGAAAGAACCCGCCAAGTTTCAGCCAATCGAAGTGGTGATACCAGAAAAAAAAAACGGCTGCCACCAAGTTGCTACACTATTTGCCAAGTTAAATCTACCGAGTATTAGATCAAAGGCTAAATGAAAAACCAGACCATTGCTACTGCTACAATCGGTAGCAATGGTCAAGTTTTTCATTTATCCTTTTATTTAATATCATGGGGGGGGGGGGGGTAATCATCTAACTGGAAAATCGCATAATTGGAAGAACGTACACCTGTTAGAAAGTCGTCTAACACGAATTCGTATAATGGAAAATCGTCTAACATGAAATTCGTACAATGGAAAACCGTCTAACACGAAATTTGTATAATGGAAAATCGTCTCAATGTCCCTGCCTCACTCGCGCTGCCACGCTCGCTTCGGCTCTACATATAACATCAGAAACCGCAGGTATATTATTGTCAAGTTAGACGTTTATCCATTATATGATTATCCATTATACGATGTTCCGTTTAGATGATTTTCCATTATATGATATTCCGTTTAGATGATTTTCCATTATACGATATTCTGTTTACATGATTTTCCATATTTTTTTTATTTATGCAGATATTAGACATTTATCCCATTAGACGATTTTCCAGTTAGACTTTCGTCCGACGCCTCTCAATTGGATTAGCTTGGAATTTGTTCGTTGGTGGGGATGATATCATTACTTTCTAAAGGGAATACTTTTCGGTTAGGGTTCATACATCATGTTGGTTGCAGCCATTTTTGTTCTGATATCACTACTCTGATTGGTTAAAACCTGGCTGGTTCTGTCACCTTGTGGATTTTCTTTCTGATACCACTTCATTTTTTTTTTTTTTTGTGGCATCTTATTTTTGCCAGTGGTCAGTTAGTAGCTCAATCTGTTGCTAATTTCTTTTCGTTAACTATTATTTTTTAAATTTTATTTTCAGATCTGGTAACAAACCATTAGGTCACGACCGGCAAGGTCGGGTTTCCGGTCATTTGGGTCGGAACCAAATGCTTTATGACCTCGGCTTCGACGGGAGACAATTCGACGATCCAAGGCAAGTCGAAGACGGAATTAGAAAACTGGACCGAATTTTCAACTTCATGATGGTCGCCGAGTATTTTGACGAATCGCTAGTACTTCTCAAACATCTTCTGTGTTGGCAAACAAAGGACCTCGTCTACTTCAGACAAAATGCTCGTTCTCAGGCTCACAAACACCAATTGTCAGTCACAGCTAAAAGTCTAATCAAAGAATACAATGCAGCCGACCAAAGGCTGTACGAATATTTTCTACAACAGTTTAAAGAAAAAATGGAGGAGTTTGGTAAGGACCGCATGGAAAGAGAGGTTCTGGAACTGCGTTCTGCAAACAAAGAGTGGTTCGATTTCTGCGTCGAGAAGGAATCGAATTCTGGGACCGATTTAAAAGGGAGCAGTCGAACTTGGAGTCATCAAGTCGTCGGGTTCAAGGTTCGAGAAGATGTGAACAATGAAACCTGCGAACGTTTGGCAAAAACTGAAATTCCGTACACGGAAGAACTGAGACGAAAGCAATTGTCACGAGTGCTTAATCCTTTACAGCTAAATGTCACGTAAAAAAAAAACAGACATTAAAGGGTAAAAAGTCGGCACTGCCACAACAGACTGTTTTCTCCGTTGAGCTTTCGTTCTTCAATGCTTCTGCCATTGTTTTCTGCCACAACAGACGGTGTTCTCCTTTACAGCTAAATGTCACGTAAAAACAAGACAGACATTAAAGGCTAAAAAGCCGGCACTGCCACAACAGACTGTTTTCTCCGCTGAGTTTGCGTCATTCAATGCTTTCCAAAATCCAAAACCTCCAAACCGAGCTATCTCTGTCCCCTTCTGTAGAGCCATTTGGTCCAATACTATCTAGAGATGTGATCTGTTGTTTCGTTACTGTTCAGTTGCTTACGTAACCACCAATCAGAACTCGGTAAACTCAACAGAGCATTCCAAATGACTGGTGTGTTTTTACTCCCCCCCCCCGCCATTTTGGGGTTAAATTTGGTGGCTTAAATTTAATCAGGTTGTTGCATCACTTTTTTCTGTCCGATCAGGGAACGTAATTTCTTTTATTAAGAGCATTCTAAAGAGAGGAAGTGACGTCACCCATCTTCGAGGCAACTGAGGAATTGTGGGAGTTCATCGGCAGCAGTAGGGAGTAAAGCAGGTTAAAGGCGCCGGTTAACCATTTCGATAGCGTTGTCCACATTCTAAACACACCATCCACGTTGCTGATTCTCCGTCATCCAATAGGCTGATGTGGGTCACGTGATCTCGTTTTAGTTATGAAAATTCGCGGCGCTGCTGAGAAGTGTTATTCCTTTTTTTTTTTATTTGCCGCTATTTTCTGTATATGTATTGCTCGAAGATTCTTCGGTGCTGCATTTAGGAGTTGATAAAGTGAAAAGGCACCTTTAATTATTAAGCGGCCACGTTGTGACGTTAATGTCGGCGTTTCTTTTTCTTTCTAGTGCAGCACCTTCAGCAGAATGCTGAATGCCTACGTCACGCTTACGTCACTAGCGGTAGACGATCAAAAGAAACGCACCCTGGAAGACGTTCCAACCAAACTGAAAAAAATAGTTACCCCTGCCATATCCATCGGCAATTTCCGTAATCGTTGAGATCGTTGTAAAAACGTTTTTGACGAAGTGTATCAGCAATCGAAATAAATAATAGAATTTTATGGCCCTACTATTTACTTTGCCTGCTTGCACTTTTGCGATTTCATTTAAAACGCCATTCCTACCTCCCAACGCCATTTTTCCTGATCCTCCACATCAAGTACGGCCCCAAAGGTCTATTTCCTTACCGTAAATCAATCCCTTGGTAAAAATCCGTTTTAAAATGTGGCGCCTAGGAGATTTTCTGTTGAATAATTGTTAACTATATTTACTGTGTCTCGCAGTATATGATCCTTTGCGCGCTTACAATAACCATGACGTTTCATCTCTGTGTGTGCATGTACTAATTTGCTAATAACTACGATGAGATCAAAAATAATAAAGACTAATGCGGTAAAAATTAAAATTAATTATTCCAATAGATCGCCGAAGCAAAATACAAGAAACTAGCCGCCTAGAAAATTATAAATTGTGATGTTAAAATTCGGGAGTCATTCCGGTATTTGTGACGGCACAATCAATGCGTTCATGCTGGTTCGTCTATTAGGCACAATGCCAACTGAGACAGTAGATGCGTTCTTCGCTGCGAGGAACGCAGCTATTATCTCAGTTGGTGGAGGGGGGGGGGGATTTGTTCCTGATTTGATCCTGATACTGTTAATGTTTTATTGATATTGTTAGCATTGTTATATTTTCATTTGCTGATTTTTTGTGGTAATATCAGTTGCAAGTGTAATGTGTAACCATGTTCCTGCCTTGCTTTCAAACTGTCTCACTGTTCAAACACCAAATTTCTGTTTTTTCCTCGCACCAGGTCCTTGCATATTTTTATGTTGTAATCCGGCACACACAAGTTCTTCGGGCCGATTTCTGAGCAATCCTATTATTATTATTATTATTAGTTGACCTTGGCGATGGTATATGCGCGGAAAGCGATCAGCGCATTGCTGTCATAAGGAAGGTGGAATGTTATAAGGCAGGCCGGGTGTTCCTTTAAATCAATCCTAACTCTAACACAGCCGTGTTTACAGCACCTTAAAGGCCACCGATTTAAAGTTTGCAGCATCTAGCGCCATCTAGCTCGCAGCAAGCAAAGGAACGCACAAAGAAATATCTTTTCACACAAAAAAGAAACCACGTGTCTTCTGAATTATTGAGTAAAAATTTGGTACGTCTTCGTGCACCTGGAAGCAAGCTGTAAAGATTAACGATATTAATGCCACTGGATGGCGCCATGGCAGAATATGAAGAAAATACCCTAGCGCCATCTGGTGGCTGTAATATCGCTAACCTTTACAGGCTGCTCCTGGTGTACGAGGACGTGCCAACGTTTTACTCAATAATTAAAGTCTTTATAACATTCCGCCTGCCTTATAAAAGCCACGCGCTAATCTCCATCCCGCGGAAATATCATCGCCGAGGTCAACTGAGATAGTAGCTGCGTTTTTTGCAGCGAAGAACGCAGCTACTGTCTCAGTTAGCATTGCGCTCAATAGACGAACCAGCATGTACGCATTTATTGTGTCGTCACAAATACCGGAATGACTACCGAATTTTAACATCACAATTTATAATTTTCTAGGCTAGTGTCTTAGAATTTTGCTTCGGCGATCTATTGGAATAATAAACTTTAATTTGTACCGCATTAGTGTTTTAGATTTTTGATGTCATGGTAATTATTAGCAAATTAGTACATGCACATGCAGAGGTGAAACGTAATGGTTATTGTGAGCGCGCAAAGGATCACATACTGTGCGTAAAGAATCACACACAGTAAATATAGTCAACAATTATTCAACAGGAAATCTCCTCGACGCCACATTTTAAAACGGATATTTACCAAGGGATTGACTAACGGGAAGGAAATAGACCTTCGGGACTATACTTGATGTAGTGGATCGAGAAAAATGGCGCTGGGAGTAATGTCCTTTTAAGGAGGCACGGGGCTTGTTTGTTGTATTAAAAGGGATTGAGGAACGAATTCTAGGGGTGCCAGAATCAAGTCTTTTTTTTTTTAGAACTGATTTTATTTTTGTGTTCACTAAAGTTTCAGTGTTAGCTGTAGTATAAACTCAATCAGGAAAGTAAGCACACTTTCAGAAAGGGGAGGGGGACACTGGAAGGAAAGGGGCAAATAAGCAAACATTTTGGGAGCTTTTTTTTTTACCTCAAAACCTTTCTTACCACGGTTTAATTACTAATTAAGCATGAGTTCAAAGGCGTAGGCACTTTGGGACACTTTGGGAACGTGCCCCTCCTCCCTCTACCGAAAATCCACTTCGTTTAAACCTCAGATATTCCCTTCTTTCCTGTCCTAGTTTCCCCATTGGGAAGTCAGGGTGTGGGGGCACACCCAAAAAAAAGCCCTGGGGCAACAAAACGGTCCTCGGGCCAAATATAAAAGTTGCAAGCAACATCCCCCCCCCCACAAGAAAAGGGAAAAAATCTTTTTTTGCGGTAGGTGGAAGGGGGAGTTGCTTGCACATTGTACTTGCAAAACAAAATGGCCCAGGAGCAAAGTAAAAAAAGTAACAAGCTATCCCCCCCTCGCCCCCCCCAAAAAATAAACTTTCATTTTGTCCAAAATCTTGGACAAAATCTTTGGACAAAATCCTGGACAAAAAAAAATGGCCCTGGGATAACAAAACGGCCCAGAGCAAAGTGCAAAGTAGCAAGAAACTCCACCCCCCCCCCAAAAAAAAAACTTGGGGGGGGAGAGGGGTTGGGGAGTTGCTTGCTACTTTTGTACCTTGCCCCTAGGCTGTTTTGTTACCCCTAGGGCCGTTTTTTGCTTAGGGTTTTGTCCAAGCTTTTGGAAAAAAAAAAAAATTTATTTTTTTTTTTTTTTTGGGGGGGGGGGGGTACTGCTTAGACTGCAGAATTAGACTGCTGTTCGGCCTTTGTTTTCTTTTATCTTTGAAGTTATGCTTTGACTGGAATTTACTGCGAGGAACACGTTTTTTAAATGTGCAAAACGCTTCATTTTATATGATCTTCTGACAAATAACTAAGTTCTATTTACGCTGATCATTAGTACGATTGTAAATTGCCAGCTAAAGTCATAAAGCTTTGTAAGCTGTAGGTTATATCCATATTTTATACCACGGCTGTGACGTCATGCTAACTCAACGCCATGCTACATTTTCGTTGGTTAAATCCCGTTCACCAACACCGGAAGTGTGTGTCATTGCAAAAAGTGTGGATTATAATTACCCCACACTTTTGCCGATAACCCACACTTTTGCCAATAACCCACACTTTTGACACTTCCGGATCACGCGACCGAGAACGCACACACCAACAACCAAATACAGCGTGCAAAAAATAAATGTAACGCAATAAAAACGTACAAAACCAATTATTTAAAAGGAATGAAATCCCATCCCTGCAAACTCTTATAATTATGTCAGGCCCATGATAGCTAAGCTATTCACTCCGCGTTATCTCCCCTCCCCCTCCCTCCACAAACTAAAATGCAATGACCTTCATTCATACCGATACCCTATTACCGTATTTTTTAAACAATTCTCAAACTACAAACGCTCAAAATGAATTACATACCTTCCTAGAATGTCATTCTATCCCTGCGGCCTCTTATCGAAGTTCTATCACTCCGAAAAGCTTCTAAAACACAAGCGAGCTGGCTAGCGTAAAATACGGCGAAACGACACTTCGTCTTCTTCCCACCCACTCCCACACAAATGGACACAAAGGACTCGTCGGTTTACCAACCACTCCACCCTCCATAAATAAAATGGAATGACCTTCATTCATATAGAGATATTTTCACAAAACACAGACACATTTTAATTAAATACGAGTTAGCTTGACGTTCCAACCGTGGCATAAAACAGTTATTGGCTAGAATCTCGCGATTAACGGTTTTAACCAACGGGTGCGATTATTGCCACGGCTCTCGTATGCAAATGTCTCGGGCTGACGCCCTCGACCTTTGTATACTCGAGCCGTGCCAATAATCGCACCCGTTGGTTAAAAACCGTTAACAGATCGCTTCTAACCAATAACTATTACATAAATGGGGCCTTTACCCCCTCTAGCGCGAGGGATGAGTGAGGATGGTCTAGTTCTCATTCCACAACGAAAAGGTAAGAGAGCAGCACGAAGAAGAAAGGCCCATCCATATATTACGTCACACTTTAGGGGGTTGGTTGGGTGGTTGAATTTGACAATTTTGACACAGGGATTAGGTATAGGTGTTTCCAAAATGTGATGTCACAATCATGCATTATTTTTGCGTACGTTTAAAATGTGTAACTCAACAACTTGTTGGGAGGCGGGCCTCTCCGCTGCGTCCTACCTAACCTGCAGTGCCACACTCAACAACATTCTCCACTATGCCTGGTTGTGCATGGGCCTAAATTCGCATGCGTAGTTGACTATAGGATGGTTCGATGATGCTCTCTTACCGTTGCATTACGCTGTTTGAATGTCATCATTTATTATCGATCCAAGTTGTTGTGTGTTGCGAGATGGCTCTGGAAACAAGCAGCCGGCAGCATGACACGACTTTAGTAATGTGAAATTAGAAAAAAATTCTTCTCGGGCCCAGCGTGACCTCACTGTGTAAGGCTGCGTTTACAATATAAACGCTTGTGCGTGAGTGCGACGCTCGGCGCTCGACGCGTACGCCAGTTCATGAGCAAAGCAGTGTGTGCGGTCATTCTGCTTGGCCCGCTTATGACATCGTCACGCTAAGGCAAATGCTCTTCCATTTACAAATCAAACGTGTGAGCAGGCGCGTGAGCTTGCTAGTGCTGGCCGCTACTCCGTTCCAGCTGTGCTGTTTCACAACTTCCCCTCTATAGCACCAAGATTGGATGCCATACGGGTCAAGGTCACTGTAATTAACATATTTGGCCGTTTATTTTGAGCATTCAACCTTTTACCACACCACGTTGTCCTTTCTTGTGGCGCCGATGGAATCCGATGATGCCGCCATTTTCCTATCCCACCATGCAACAACTAAGCGTGGGAGCGTCGCTTGGCACTCACCGATCTAGCCAGGTCCAGTAGATATTCGCGTGACGCTTGAAAATAGCAAAACACGCGCGTTGGTCCACCTGCTATACAATTGTAAATGGTCGCGCTTAAGCGTGGAACATGGAAAAAACTCTAGTTTCACGTGCCGAGCGTCACGCGTACGCGTCGAAATCAATATTATAAATGGGCCCTAAGGCTGCGTTTACAATATAAAAGTTTGTTCGTGAGCGTGGCGCTCGACGCTCGACGTGTACGCCAGTTCATGAGCAAAGCAGTGCGCGTGGACAATCGGCTTGGCCCGCTCGTGGAATCGTGACGCTAAGCAAGTGCTCTTTCATTTACAAATCAAATGCGTGAGCAGGTGCGTGAGCTTGCTAATTCTGGCCGATACTCCGTTCCAACTATGCTGTTTCACAACTTCCCCCTTCTATAGCACCAAGATTCAATGCCATACGGGTCAAGGTCACTGTAATTTAGATATGTGGCCGTTTATTTTGAGCATTCAACCTTTTAGCACACCACGTTTTCCTTTCTTGTGGCGCCGATGGAATCCGTTGATGCCG
>JAHWFP010140408.1:0-13854 GCA_023313725.1 Lithobius niger | reverse complement strand
AATACCTCTGCTAATGCTTTTGCCTTTTGCTGCTTCGAAGGCAAAAGCATTAGCAAAGGTATTAGTAGCCGCAACTACCGCCAGAGCTCCGCGTAGGACGGGAGGAAGTAAGACGGTATATCTAGTTAACTTTCTAATCTATGGTATAATGCTTTGCACGCTTACAATAATCATGACGTTTCTTTCATCTCTGTGTGTGCCACTGTGCATATACTAATTTTCTAATAATTACCATGAAATCAAAAACCTAAAAGACTAATGCGGTAAAAATTAAAAATAATTATTCCAATAGATAACCGAAGCAAAATTATAAGACACTAGCCTAGAAAATTATAAATTGTGATGTTAAAATACGAAAATCATTCCGGTTTGTGACGATACAATCTTTAACTTGATGCTGTTTCGTGTACTATTCCCAAAGTACCGAGAACGCAGCTACCACCCCAGCCGATCTTTGCACTGGTAATGCGCGGATGGCGATCTGCGTGTAGCTGTTATAAGGCAGGCGGAATGTTATAAGACAGGCCGGGTGCCCCTTTAATTCTTATTTTGTATTTATGAGAGTTTAAAAATGCCTATAATTTTTTAACGACTGGAAGCGGTTCAGCTTCACTTTACGCGCGGCTTACCAGGTTATAGTGGGTACCCACGGGGCGTCGGACGAACGTCTAACTGGAAAATCATCTAATAGGATAATTGTCTAAAATTTGCCTAAATAAAAAATCTGGAAAAGCATCTAAACGGAATATCGTATAATGGATAATAGTATAATGGATAAACGTCTAACTGGATTAACGTCTAACTGCGGTTTCAGATGTTATATGTATAGCCGCAGCGAGCGTGGCAGCGCGAGCGAGGCAGGGATATTAGACGATTTTCCATTATACGAATTTCCAGTTAGACGCTTTTCCATTATACGAATTTCCTGTTAGATGATATTCCGTTATACTGTTTTCCGTTATTCGTTCTTCCAATTATGCGATTTTCCAGTTAGACGATTATCCCTCGCCCCCTGCACAGGTTGGGGCTAGAGCCGTTGGAGTTACGCAAACTCTGGCCGGATCTCACTCTGACCTTTCGTTTCCAACGAAAGGGGTCTTTTGTCTGTTGATCTTCCATTTTTCGAGGTTTCTCCGGTGGTCCAGACCAGGGGGCCCTCTCTAAAATTAATGATACTCAGTTCTCATACTGATTGCAGAAGGCACTTCTTTTTCAATCCAGTGTCAAGCCATGGAACTTACTTCTCGGGGATGTGGTCGGGGCCCCGTCTGTTGGCACCTTCTGGAATTTGTTAAGGGGTCCACCTCGCTCTTTTATTCTGAAACGCACTCATTAGGAATGGCACCGGTGACCCTGTGCCCTGCCATAATCCTTGCCCTAATTGCTAAAGTTCACATTATTATTAGTAATCACGTTGTAAATCACGTTGTTTTTCGGTTTAAACGTGTCGAGCAGAACAAGATCTGAGCAGAGAGAGAGTATTCCAGAAATTACTGATTCTGTCAGTGAAGAAACAGTGGCAGACGTCAATACACTGCAATCGAAGCTCATGCCTGCTGTATTTCCAGTACGGACGAGGGAATTCTCAGGATGAATAGTGAGAAAACCTTTCAACAGCGAAAAGTCGAAATAGCATCACGACAGAACAACGTTTGACGTCAGCCCAATTTATGGTGATTTAAGTCAATTTGATGGATCAACGTTCTATAGTCCTCTGTACAGCCGAAACTGCTGACAAAACTATTGCAGCATCTTTGTCTGTCCGCCCGGTGATAATGAGTTCTACGGGCACTCTGACGTCAAAAACAAGGGCATTAGTTCGATTTTGACCATAGTCAGAAAAATAAAGTTCTCTAAAAATCTAACTAAAATTCTAAAAAACAAATTACAAAAACTGCTGCAGCCATTCAGTCTGTAAATTTCACCCAAAACTTTCTAAAACAAAACTTTCCGAAATAGAAGAGAACATTTTTTCTTAAGATTTTTCCTTTTTACACTTATTTTGTCCTAGAATGCCAAAAATACGCTGGATGACAATATTCACAGCAGTATGAAATTGAGTTTGGATTAGAAAGTTTTATGTGAAATTTTGCAGACTTCGTGGCTGCAGTAGTTTACGTATTTTTTTTTTATTTTTACAATTTCTGTTAGATTAATAAGATCTGATAACCATGTGACTTTTAATTTCTGCGAGTTTGGAGTTCCAATTTTCAAAATCCATTTTCGCAGATAGCATTCCTCAAAATTTGATTCTGCAAAAATGGACATTTCTCTCTGCGAAAATAGATTCCACGAAATTGGAATCGTTGGAATCGAAATTGAAGATGCATTACATGGATTTTTCCTTGTTTCACTGATTGTAAGGATTTTTTAAGGTAGCCTCACATCCTGTTTAGTGCAATTTAGCATTTTTTGCAGTAATCTGGTGCTGGCTTGGTTAATCTGGCTACGATTAAAAGATCGAAGGAATCACGTGATACGATCGAACTCGAGTACATTGAAGCATTATAACAATAACGTGCACAGACCTCCGAGAGGGCAGGGGCAAGTTATGGTAAAAGGGCATTTTCTGGGAACTTTTTTTTTGTTCGTTAGACTCTTTTTTTGGCACTCTTTTTAGCTTGTCGTTGTCTTTTTTTTTACCCTTTTATGCCCCTTTCTGACCCTTTTCTAGCTCTCTTTTTGCCCTTTTTTGGTCTCTATGGTCCTTCTTTTGTCTGCATCGCCAGCACTTATCAGTTGGGAAAACCAAAATAGGGCGTATTTCTTTTCAAAAATGGCCAAAAAGGGCATTTTTCCAAAAAGGGCAGGGGCAATGCCTTTCGCCGTCCCCCCCCCCCCCCCCCCACGCCGTGCTCGCCACTGATTATAAGCAGGGAAAACAACACAGAGTTCTTCATTCAACTTTCTTCGTTTAATCCTTATATTATTTATATGTGACTGATTTTAAACTCCTTAATTTTTTTTTATCTGTTGTCGTATAATAAAATTTCACATTTCCAGACGGCGAGCTGAAGAGTTTGCCAAAATTCATGCAGCGAACGTCGACGATATCCCGGGATTCCCCAAGGAAAATTTCTATTATAAGTTGATTGAAAAACTATTGGACGATTATCCTGAAAAAATGAAAGATCCAGTCAAGAACCACAAGTGAGTAGACAGTGGCGTAAATTAAATACTTTTTCGTGGAGCAAATTTTACGTTCCCTTTTACGCCCCATGAAGAAAACGCACGATAACTTTATTTTTATTGTACGTTTATTTTTCTTGCTTTGCGTTATGTAGAACCTCACCTAAAAAAAAAGCTTTCCAGAACACCCAAAAAGGATCCAAGTCTAATTAAAAACAAAATAGTTCTTCTTTCAAGTGAAAGAAAAAAATTAGCTGTAAATTTCAGTAATAACGAAGAAACACAATGGACCCAAAATTGTGGATGGCTAAGAATGACAAGTGAGCAGCAATAGTGACGAAAATAACCACGTTGCGTCACCACTTCGGGAATTGAACACTTACATTCTGATTGTGTGTCCAAAACACTAGACACATACTATTCAAATTAATATTTTCGACACAGTAACTGGTATTTAATTTTTGCACTTCGTTTAATGCTCCATCTGGGAAAAAAAAAACTTTTTAAAAAGCCCTTAAAGTTCCTTACACAATGCTGAAAACAGTTTGGTTGTAGGTGGTACGGTTGCAGAGATATTGTCATTTGAGTTCCAAATTTAGTCGCTGACTTGGCGAGTAGAACTAAAACGGAAGTCGCAAACTGCCGGATTTCCCTCACCATTTGGCGAGTGGCGACTGACATTGGTGGCGGTTGAGTGCAAAGGTCTAAGCCCGCCTAAGGACGGCATGCACTCGTGGGTGGTTTTCTTTACCAAGATTGCAGAAGTTGTTGCTCGCTCGTATTTCTCAATTGGCATTCTGTCGCTGTTATGACGCTACCTCGCTCGCTTATAGATTTGACAGTATAGATACTTTTTAAAAATCTGTATGGAGAATTGATCGCACAGGTTTAGCGAACAGGTTTACATGTGCGGCGTAGCTCCGCTATGATCACACTCCAATGTAAACTTAGACCGCGTATCACGCGAAAATCACAATAACTGTCCAAATCACATTTTGCTTGTAGTAGCACGGATGCCTGGACAAGATGCAGCCAAAAAAAAAAAAAATCTGGAATCGGATATAGTGGTTGAGGAACCATCAGGGTGAAAAAAAATGGGAAGATGAATGAGCCAAACCCAAGAAACAATCAAACAACAACCAGAGAGCTAGCCGTGGCCGTGTTTAATCTCAGTGGCAAGTCTTAAATGACGTCATGCACGAAGGACAGTTTTTTTTTTTTTTTTTACACAGTACGGATCGATCGAGCCAAAGCGTTTGGATGGGAGTGGGGAGAGGGGCATAGGTAGTGGACGGGCAATGACCGTGTGTTGGGCATTGCGTTTGTGAGCCCTGCTCTTGGTATTCTAATTCCGTAATAATTAAACAGATTGAAAGGGGAGGGTTGTGCGACTGTTAGCAGTAAACATTTGATTGTTTAGCATGTAGACCGAATCAGTGTTCGAAAAACCTTGCAAAACGAGGAGGGGCAGGGGAAGGGGCAGTATTTAACACACCTATCAAAAGTCAGCTACGTGTACCAAACAGGAGAGGGCCCAAAACTGGGAAACAACCACGGGTGAAACAAAGCCCTGGGAGAAGCCGGGTACGACTGCTAATGTGAAAATAAATTTTTATACAACTTGAATCAATTATATGGTTGATTGTTACCCAACTCCCAAATTAATTGGAGCTTCGTGTAAAGCGGACACGCTGTTGAGGAAGTGGTAGGGACACAGACGGGAAGAGAGAAACCCAGCAAAAGTGAAGTCCGCTCCATTATAGCAACAGTGGCATGACGACGGCTCTAGTTTAGCTCTACAGATTAAAGTTTATTTTGTGTACAATTTACAAAGAATTTCAACACAAGCGCAGACGCTCGAGTGTCGGGGAGGGTCACACACCAAAAAAGGAAAATGAACCAAATTCTCAAAAATAATAATAACAGTAATGAAAGTTAAAATAGGGTTTCCAAAATCCAACACTGCACGATTAAGTACAAATTTAATAGAAAAAGGTAAAAAAAAAAGTGTTACACAATGGAAAATGTGGTGTATGTGCTAAAATGCCACCATACGTCAAATGTGAATGCTCTGCAGTGACGTCATCTGAGGTTTCTCCCTCAGATGCGTCGAATGCAAACACCCTTGTGCCTTAGTGGCTTAGCTGATCGCATGCTGTGATCAGCTGTTTAATGCAATGTATAAAACTGTTGGTTTGATTATTAAACATGTCATTTGCCCTCAGTTACTCATGCTTATTATTTTAGTGAAATAGATTAGGTTCTTGGCCGCCTAGCCTAATCAACAAAAGGATAGATTTCACAGAAAACAAAGAAAACAGCAGCTAAAAAAGAAAAGTTGTCAACGTTAATTCATATTGATGAATGATGAACAATCGAGCTAAGCTGACAGGGGTGTGATGAAATAACCACTTAAACAAATGTTTCTTAAATGATTTCGGGCCAGTAATAAATTTAATTTCGGTGGGCAAGGAATTAAGAAATTTACTACCCAGATGGTAGCTGCATTTGTGGAGTGTTTCCTCAGCAACTTTTGGTTGGACGAGATGAAAAAAGGATTCATTCCTAGTTTGGTAATCCGTCACAATAAGTGCAGAAAAATGAACACTGTTTTGTACTATTTTGTAATTAATAATAATTAGTTACTACTAATTTCATTTTATAAATGTTCTATTAGATTCAAGAAGCACTTAATAGATAAGGAGGCGTTCAGAAAAGAAGTGGACGAAGTTTGGGAACACGCCATGGCTTTCGGCAGTGACCTCGTTCTCACCCACAATGACACACGTGCAGAAAACATAGTTTGGAACGCCAAAACGGGTAAGAATTAAAAACGAAAACACCCCCCCCCCCCCCACATCATACACTCACGAAAGGGGGAATCACCAGATCCAAGCATCAAGATTACCCTATAACTGTTCAGTGAAGGAGTAGAGACGATGTCAAAAAGAGAGCTAAAATTCAAGTCGCCAATTTTTGATCGTTACACCCCAAATGCCGATTGGCTACTTACAGTAGAGGGCTGGTATAAACATGCTAGTGTTCATACAAGGAAAATATTCTTATGATGTGATAGAAAGATGGTACTGTAACAACGTGTGCAGATGTTAAAACCGTTATTAATGAAGTAAACAGACTGTACTAAAGACTGCCGTGTGATAATACAAGATACACGAATTTGAGAAAGAAACGACAACTGCCCCATCTGCGACTCGAACCTAGGATTTCCAGGTTACCAGGCCTGGCACTCTAACGCTTTGCTACCAGGACGGACCCTGACCAAAGGCTCCAGCCATGTTTAGTAGCTGTTCAGCATATTTCGCTGGTGACCTGAAGGTTGCAAGCATACACAAGAACCTTTTGGCCTCCACACTAGAAATAACGTGTGGAGGCCAAGAAGAAAGTTGCTTTCAATCCTTGTCCTAAGTTTATGATTAGTGTGTCTTGTATTCTGACAGGAGTCTCTAACGCAGACCATTAGTTTCGTTCACCTTTAACCTTTTTATTAAATATTATTAATTTTTTTTTTTTTTTTTTACTTAGGTATAGTGAAATTAGTGGATTTCGAAAGTACTGGTTACAATTACAGAGCAGCCGAATTAGCAGCACATTTCCAGAGATTTGGAGGTAAAACGCACTCGTATAAATACTGATTGTTACTTTCAGCATTTTTGAGTTTGTATTCTCAAAAACTAACTAGCGTAGAGTATTGCCGGTCTACAAGGGAACAGGAGAGTTTAACTTGGGACCTACAGTCAAAGGTGGAATGGGTCACCGGGCCAGTTTGGGGTGCTTGGTCACTATTTTCGTGTGGTCACTATTTTCCTATCCAAGCTAACCCTAATGAAACCGGGTAGGCCTATTGGCCCTTACGTATGAGTGTTTACTCATTCTGATCTTAGATGGAGACTAGGCAACTGTCCAAGATGTCCTGTAGACGTTACGTCATGAGTAAACGTTACGCCTTTACTGGACTTGTGACTCGACTTATTAGCCAGCCATAGTGAGGAAAGGGGGGGAGAAACGTGATGGACTGTGCAATACGAATCTTGGTCTTACCCCAACATGCAGTAATAAATTATTTGGACTACAATTACCAATTGCTTTCTTCTCGACTGCCTGCCTCAGTAAGCCTCTACCACCGCAAAAATACCGTCTGGACCTCTCTGTGAGTGTGTGTTGATCCTAACCAGATCACGGGATATTTCGTATGCTTTCCTGGGGTCCAGGATCCCACTCTCTGACTGCCTTACAATTGTTGTTACTTGTTAGCCCTCCTATCACATAGTTGTCACAGACATAAGGTACAAAAGAAACTACGTTAGCCCATCACTCAAGTGTCGGGTCAAGTACGAGTCCATGCAATGGGTCATCTGACTCTGGCATGAACGTGCCGTAACAAAACATTACGACATTATCTGGTGGTAGACGGAGTGACACATTGGGTGGGGGGGGGGGGGGCCGGGAATCCGAGCCGTTTCTCACTAGCGCATACCTACCATCACACAGGAGGCAATGGAAGATCGTGAATAAAGCTATAGAAGGTGAGCTCGTTTGTTGGGGTTAACCTCAGAATATGGCCCACAACACTGTGTTTATAATTGTCCGTTTTGCTGGGTACTTTAGTCCTAGCACATAAAAATACTTGCATTGTTTTTTGTTGAAACAATAAATTTTGGAAAATCTTGTATTTATTTTCCAGCCTAACCACGAAGTTTCATTGTTCCTTGAAATGAACAATACTACAAACATATTTTTAATAAAGTGGTCATTAATTTTTCTAATACTTATGAGAAGAGTAATATTTTAAAGAGGAGTATTACATATTGACAATTGTAACCACACCACCTACCTTATACCCTACACTAGTTGAGGAAGAAGTGGAAGGGGGATTCTCTCCCTCCCTTTCTGCACTTCATTCCCGACTGCAATTTTGGCTGAGGTAGATTGGTTCTTCCTTAACGCAATAAGTTTTTATTGTTGTTCTGGGTTTGAGGACTGTGTCTTCAGTTTATTTGAGGTTATGTCCTCATTGTATTCCTACAGTAGCAATCCACAATAAAAAGTTACATATTTCTTTCTTTCTTATTTATTTAGGTTTTCAGCCAACGGATTATTCTCTCATCCCCGATGAAGAATTTCAGTGCCAGTGGACTCGAGTTTATTTGGAGAAATATTATCAACTAACTGGTCGAAAAGCAAGTGACGTCACAGACACAGACGTGCGCAGACTCTACATCCAGACGAAAAAGTTCGAATTGGTAAAAAATAAAATATGTTTTAATAAAAAACAACGCAAGCGACTACTGTATAGCCTGTACGCGATTAGTAAGAGAGCCATTACACTATGAGTTGATAGCGTACATTTTCCTGGAACTGGTTTACCTTTCGTGTATCTGTCGTCAAACTGAGTGGAAACTTTTTATCCAGTAATGTTGAGTACCCTCTATTTTACATGTTCGTTACGTTGTCCGTCACCATGTAATCAAGGAAATTTATAGGAAAACAATGCCACTCGAGTATAGAATTCGCTAGAGACGCCAGAAAGTACAGTAAACAGAATAACAATAATGCGAGGATGGGGATGCTTTACGGTGCGCCTTTTCTTTATCTGCTACTGATGATCTCGGCCATGATGCTGTTTTATCAATGTTTCATGTGCGCAAATAAATGTTCGAGACTAATTACTCCATGATAACCCACCTAGCATAAAAATCGGCACAGCTGGGCAACGATTTCTGAGCGCTTGATGTAAATTTTCCCGTTGTCTTTTTTTTTTTGTTGAAGCGATTTCGTCCGTCTACTCGAGTTTTCCCAAAATGCTAATCGCAATACGTTCGTGGAACGTATAGGCTCTTCCCAGTTTTCAAATCGCGTACGCACGTAGAGTAAATATTAGTAAAAAAAAGTTGTTAGAGAATTCTAGGCATTTTTATAAAACTTTTATAAAATTCCACATGTTTTCTACTACTAAATATTGTGGAAATATTCTGGAATTTCGTGAGGCATTTTTCCATGCATGAAAAGCATGGAATTCTGACAGATAGTTAAAATCAAATCAAACTAAATCGGCGAATCAAATTGGGCAATTTTCCAGACCAGTTTCCAAGCTGTTTTTCAAGCTGTTTTCCAGGCTCAGTAATTCTAGTTTGCATACAGTGCCTAGGCTGAATGAGTGATCGTGGAGTGACAAGAATAAAATTGTCAATTTCTATAAAAACTAAGTTAAAAAAAAACTGTTATTTGCCCATGCCAGAACCAAAATAGTTGAACCAAAATGGAAAGAGGATAAATAATGTCGGATGTGAAAAAAAATGGCATATGCTTAATGCGACTTCATTTTACTTTGTTTTGTCATTGTCTGTTGAATTCCCTATTCTATATTAACTTCTTTATTGTCTAGGTCTACCTAATTATGATGGCATTATCAGGACCCATTTTTGATGATATGAAGGTGGTTCTGCAAAGCTTAGATTTTCTTGAGTAAGTTTAGAAATACATGTAAGTGTTCGGATGCTGGTGGTGTATAACATTCGGCCTTAGCAGTCATGGATTTACGTGGCCAATTGTGGACATTACATCCGTCCCCGCTGACTATGCATATTATGAAGTTCTGAACCGAACGAGGGCTGCTGACTGTTTTCTTCTGTTACGTTGTAAAATTTAATTCAGAATATTTTTTTGTAATCCTGTCCCCAAGACCTATGTGACTTTTACCATGTGCCCACGGGTAAATAATGACAAATGGCTTTCTGTTGGTAGTGTAATGCTCAGAACCACTAGCCTTGCAGATCAGGCGCTATTACTGCCGTTTCTAAAAATCGGCCAAAAGACTGATGTAAAACCCAGATATTTCTGTAAAATTATTAGGTAGGAATTTCATTTTCAAACTCGCTTGTTTCATGCTCCGCTCCAAAGTTCCCTTATGATGAAATTGCCACCAAATCAGAACAGAGTTGCAAACCTTGTCAAGTCCCAAACCAACAAACGCACACAGAAATTCAAACAGATGCACAAAATCCAAATTAGTCAAGTATTCAAACCTTGCTCGCTCCACTCTTTCGACCAATGATGGGTGGCGTCGTGGTTCGAATGCCTTTCTGAAATTGGTACTATCACCGTGCCGGGGCACCGCCTAGTGGCAGTGATACTGTTAATCTTTGCAGCTTGCTCCCAGGTGCACGAGGATGGACCAAATTTTCACGCAATAATTGTTTCGTTAAAAGAAAAGGTGTCGTGCAATCCTTCGCTTGATGGGAGCAAGTGCGAGATGGCGTTAGATGTTGCCCGATTCTGCAGACTTTCAATTGGTGCCACTTTAAACGTCTTCACAAGAATAAAAAGCCTGCAAAGTACACATACAAAAACCAGCGACATTTCCGGGACTACATCACCCCGTTTTCAAGTGCATTAAAAATCAGCAGTCAAGCATTTTAAGTACAGGATACACAATAATATACATCATCCCAAAGCAAAGCACCCTTAAAGGTAGTTTAACATTAAAATTTAAAATTTCAAAATTTCAAAAATAGTAAATCCAGATTTACTGACAAAACAGCAAATCATGGTAGACCACACCTCGTCCTGACGAAGTGAAGCCCACAACGAAATTTCTTCCTTGTATACTAAACTCAGTACCAGGAGTGATGAATGCCTACATTCCGTAAGTCGAGTGGGGGGGGGGGGGGGGGGGGGAGTTTATTATATGAGAAAAAAATTTCGTTGTTGGCTTCACTTCGTTCCTGCATTTACAATTCGCTGTCCGTTGTAGGCTACAAAGTTTGCTACGCCCTCACCACAATGACAAGTTCCTTCACGTCCCATGTCATATTATTGGTTTTGCAACTGACCTTAGTCCATACCCTTTGTATAACAGTTTATTTTATCAAAGACAGATCTGGCGTGCAGTCAGCAAGGGGGTAAGAGATTGGAAGAAAACAAAGCTAGATTCCATACCCGACACCTTTAAATCCTTTATGCTCTCTATCTGCCCCCCCTCCCTATCTACCCTCCCCCCCCCCCCCCGGCTAATTTTCCAATTGCTGATTACATCAGCACGAACTGTTTTAATCAATTTAGACTTTTCTGTATTTCTAGGTTGTCCATTGACGCTCTTCAGGAATATTACAAACAAAAAGAACACATTATGGCGTTAAAGATGCCAGAAGATATCAACCAGCCAACGGACAAATAATTTAATCACGACACGGGATTTAATTACAATGATAAAATAAACAACATTTAAAACAGTACAGATTTGTTCAGATTTGTCAACAGGAGTTAAACACAGTTAAACGAGACATTTTCCGAAGTGCTTATGCAGAGAGGGTCTACGAGACCTATAGTGAGATATAACTTTCAGTTTGAGGCTTACTGTTCAAGATTTTGTTGAATTAATTCGTGTGATTAAACTTCAAGAAATGATAAAATTTAATACAGCAACATCATTCACATTTTTTATATTTGTTTGTAGTAACCTTTAGAATTTTTTTTCTGAATCTGAAAAAAAGCCAATTTGCCAATCGAGTGTAATGCCAATGCTGGTAGAGTAGCCTATACTACGAGTCGAATTCTGATATCGTTCAGAATATTTTTCTTTTGTCTAAGATGAAAACTAAGCAAGCGTTGGCTTTAAAAGCTTGATTTAGGATTGAAGGGTGAATGCAAGGACTGACGGGGTCAGAAGGAAGTAAAACTACACACGTTTTTCGTGGTTTGACGTACTGGTCGTTTTTGAGTTAAGCACTCTCAACCACTGATTTATATGCCTTTCTGAATGGAGCCGGCAATTTTTTTCCAACATTTGTTCAAGTTGCATGGAGAGATCGGGGCGCACAAGGTGATCTATTTGGGGATAAGACGGGTCCTCATGAGGGTGAAAAACGAGCAGTGCATTAAACCACGAAAAACCCGATGTAGTTTTAACTTCAAAATCCTAGTGACTCAAAATCCTAGTGACTCAAAATCCTAGTGACTCAAAATAGTGACTTCAAAATTCAAGTGACTCTTGAAGAAGACCAAGGGCTGAACGAGAACATGCAGTAGTGATTGCCTGTTCGTCGAAAATTAGAACTGAGCGTTGTTCGAGTGCGTTTTGAAAGGAGCGTAAACTCCAGAAATCTCTGTTAAAAACAGTTTCGAGTTTGTGACTTCATTAGTAAATATCATGCAGTAAAGTATCTTTTTTGGACTTTATCTTTTGGTAAATAATTTCACACTGGCAAGCTAACGACTTAAAATAAGCAACATCAAAAAGCTCTCGAAAAAGCAGTTATTGACGGCAGTTATTAAATTGGTCAACTTTTTTGAGAAATTATCGAAAAAACGAGATTTCACCGATACTGCTTGCCGATATTGATCCCTTCCGATACCAAGGTGATCGGTATTGATGCAGCCAGGTTTTTAGTCAAATGACAACATTTCAAACAGTTTAAAAGCTTAATGTTTAAAAACAAATGGTGGCGAAATAGATGTTACAAGTAACAAAATGTAGCCGATAATTTGATCTAGAGAACAAACTAGTCTAATTACAGTTTCAATGCTGGACAACATCCACAGGGATGCTGCCGGTGTGAAAAAATGTGAAAATTTGCCAGTTGTAAAATAATATGTGAAAAATGTGAAAAAATTTGAAAAATATGAGTGTTGGTGTGAAAATAAAGGCAAAACGCACAAACGAAGTAAAATAAAAACATCCCCCCCCCCCCCCCCCCCCCCCTAATTTTGGACCTGGAATTACATAGACATGGCTGCGGTTAGAACACACAAAAGAAAATTGGTTGGTTCACTAGCGGAATCGTTTTGAAGTTGCTTTTGCTTTCTTGAGTGAAATCACAGAGAAATTACAATTGGTTATTAGAAACGAAAAATTTTTATTAAAGAAATATGAAACTAATGATGCATGAAAATGAAGAAATAGTGATACGAAAATGAAAGTAGGTACGTGAAAAATGTGAAAAAATAAAAAGTGGGAATGTGAACAAATGTGAAAAAGTCGGTACTCCCGGCAGCATCCCTGCATTCAGCAACTTGAAAAAATAGAAGCTATATCCTGAACTTTGATTGTGATATGAACTGTGATATGAACAATTCAAAAATACACACTTTATGCGGTAGCACGGTGTGTCCAAGTTTTGCAGATTTCTTGCGCTCGTATTTTGACGAGTACAAGTGTCAGGGAACTAAAACCTTTCATGTCCATTGTCCACTAAGGAGACAAACAAAAGATGACGCGGTGAAAAACACGAGAGAACAAAACAAGAAACCGACCACAGCGAGCAAAACATAGCCAAGTGGATAGCGTCGTGGAACAAGGAGCAGGGGGACGCGAGACAAAGATATTGGAGATTACCTAAGCACGAGTACTTTAAATTAGCCAGAGAAAAAAAAGGAATCGCTTTAGAAATAGGGTGCTGAGAACTAATAGCGAAGATGAAACAAAATGAAGAAAAAAAAAGCAATTGTAAGCCTAAGGTCAGAAAATAAATAGTTTTCATAACCTCCTTGGTCCCACATAGACTATAGATTACGTGTCCCTTTAATATAGGACATCTACGAGACGGGCAAAAAGTAGGTTCTAGGCGTACCGCGAGCTTCATGATGGGTCACCGGGGACCCCCAAGTAAAGCGAGCAAGCACGGTCCAATGGTTTGAATCCTCGTCTCTGTTTAATTTATGTTTAATTACATAAATGGAATTAAAATTAAAATTGAAAAAGAAATTTGC
>JAHWFP010140407.1:22032-37175 GCA_023313725.1 Lithobius niger | reverse complement strand
GTTTAGCAAAGATTGTTTTAATATCAAAGAAAATCCCAGGCAAGTATAGGATAACAGTCCAATCCAGCGGGGGGGAGGAGGAGGTGGAGGAGGATTTGATTGACCTGTCTGGTTTAGTGAAAACCGCTTGGTTTGTTGTTCAACAATACGGTGAATGACTGACGGAGGGCAGCCGTTGAGAATGTATTTGTAAATATTTTTGAAGATTTCAATTCTTTGGTCTTCAAGATTGAAGCAATACAGTAGGGATCTTCGAAGCTCACCAGCCAGGATTCCGTTCAGAACCTAGGGTGGGTGAGCTAAACTGTATTGGAGGGAAAGGAAGGTTTGGGTCGGCTTGAGGTAGTGGGTTGTATACACTTTTTTCATGAAAAGGTCTTTGTGGATATGGAGATCCAGCATTGGAAACGAACCTTGTGGGGTTTCTTTTTCAGTTGTAAATTGTACTGATGGATGAAAAGAGTTGAGGTTTCCTAAAATGGATTGAACGTGGTCCATGTTCGTCAGCCAGGCGAAGATGTCATCTAGGTAGCGTGCCCAGAAGTGGAGACGTGGAACATGCATTTTGTTGATGTCAGTGTCGAATTTATCCAAAACAACGTCGCCGAGGAAGGGAGAGATACTTGACCCTGCTGGGACTCCTTGAAATTGCGTGTAAAAACTACCATTGTGAGTGAAGTAGCTAGTATCGAAGATGGCTTGGTTCATTGTGATTACCTGTTCAGGAGTTAATCCTCTCAGGTGCTGGAGGTTTTCAGACAGCTGAAGCCTGTTTAACAGGCATTGAAGGATTAAGTCCCAGATGATGGAGGAGAAAAGGGCAACCACATCGAACGAAATGAAAGCTCCTCCCCCTCCCTCCCAGTCGGGGATGGAGAGGGCTTCCAGGTGTTTTTTTACCTGGGCTGCATTTTGTTATGGAGGATTTCAAAATGGGGGTGACAAATTCCGTCACTAAGGAATTAACTGAATTCTTTACAACAGTGATGATTCTTGCTGGAGCTCCCTCTTTGTGAATTTTAATGGTCGGGAAAATGAAGGAGTGCACCGGGTACTTCACAAGCAAAGAATCCCGAATGGTCCCCGTCAAGGCCTTCTTTCTTACAAGTGCACTGAGTGTATTGGAAAGAGATGCCTGAAATTCTTCAACAGGTGACACCGGCAGTTTCCGAAATTTTTCTGTATCTGATATGTGGACGTTAACTTTGGCATCAAGGTCCATCGTGTCCAGAACGACAGAAAGCAATGGTTTGGTCATTTGTCATGTTACAGAGGGCAGACATTTCGGCCATGGTGACGTTAGGGCGTCTAAATTTCGATTTGTGGGAACCCCAAATCTTTACTTTTTCGCAAATTTGTTGTCTTACGTCCACAGCTTGGGGTAGAAGACGTAGTCCTGCTTCCACTCCCGCTACGATTTTAGGCCACACTCGGGTGGGGTCAGGATTGACAGCGAATTTAAGATGCCAAAGTTAATGTCGTCTTGTGCTGTAGTAAAAATTGTTTTCTAGTTGTCATAAATTGACGCTGCCATGTTGCACGCATCATACGTCGTGTCGCGAGGCACGAGGAGGAGATTTGCGTCCGCGTCGTTGCCGTGGTTACTATACGTATAGACAAATCGAAAGCTGCATACTCCGGTAAAGGCGAGAAACAGCCATCAGATTTAGTATTGATTAAGTAAAAGCTAGTGAGCGAGGAAACTATCGTTGCATAAACGAGCCATTACACATATAGGAAGTCTTGTTACGTCGTGTCGCCTAATCTCATTATCGTCGAGCAAGAGGTTTTTCCAATACATGACATTGAACACACGGAGCAATGTGCACTAATCAACACATGGAACAATGTGCACTACACAACGGACATGATCAGTTGAAGGATTCCCAATAGCTTCTTTCAGATTCAGGCAGACATGTTCTGCATCTAAAGCTCGACGGGAGGACGGCGGAACAGTTATGGCATCGTGATTAGGCGGGAAGACATGAGTTCATATAGACTGCTGTTCGCCTTTGCAGTGTAATATGAACACACCCTTCAGACCACTTGAAAATTGTGTACCAACAAGAAATTGACAAACTGTGCCTAAAACTCGATACGATTGTAGTCAATCAAAAAATACCACGAATCTGTCAATTATCCTGCTATGGGTGAGTAGAAAATATTTTCGGAATGTAGTCACGTGGCTTTGACAGATCCTCAAAAAAAAAAAAAATGGCGGACAACTGAATATTCGTTTCATTGCAGGGGTCTTTTTATTTTTTATAAATTCTGACAAACACAAAGGTGGCAAGTGTATGTTAATGTTTTCGCATTTATCGTAGGTCCGTAAAGATTGCTCGTTCGTGTGTAGTTATTAATTCGTGTATACTTATTGCAGAATGTTTTTTTAATGAAAGCCCATAGGGCTCGAATGGTTGTGATATTTAGCCAGTTTTTTATGACAGTGTTTTGCTGGAGTGCTTGTGGAATGAGCCATGTTTTTTAATTACTTATTCTAGAATTGAATTTTTTTTCATTCTTCTAAAGTAAGTGATAATCGCATGTGACGGCCATGTGCACAATGTAAAGTATTGGACAATGAATTTTAAACACTTTTTCATTGCACAAGCATAGATACCCTTCTTTTTCCTGGAAGAAATCGCCATTGTTACGATTTCGCATTGTCATTACGTGAAAGACTTGCCTCATTCGAACTAGCTATAGCTTAGAAACGAGCTCCAACAATGTAACAGTGTTCCATTTCAACAATGGAAAGTACCGCATAAGCTACACACAATGTTTGCACAAACAATGGTATCTACCAGGAACGATTAATCAGTGTGCAGAATTCAGTACAATGTTTGAAGTGTTCAAAATTCAATGTCCAATACTGTACAACTTGCTGGGTACACTACATACACCTGATCCTTCTCTAGGAGAATTAAACGTAATGTTATAAACATATGATTTAGTGCGCTATGCTTTCCAACTACGAGTTTAAGGAATTGTCAGTTTTCACTGTTAAAAGCCAAAATAAAAGCAGCAAACACTAGTAGAAAGCATAACATTAATTTTGCGCATTGTGTAAATGAAATCATAATCTCGGTATGCATTTTTGTACCTTTTTTGTGCCTTTTTTATGATTGCAGTATGTTACAATTTGCAAAGAATGTTTTAATTAATCGAGAACGAATGTTAGCGGTTCGAATGTGATCGATAACACCATTTTTTCTTGAAATATACATGGCAAGAAAAACATTTCCTTTAACTTGAACAAAACTGACTTGCCCTAACGGTTGTGACGTGGCAGGTCATCAGTTTTATTTCTATACAGTTTAAGTTGCATTAAACCATGCGCAATGGCTGTTTGCCGTGACGTCACCATGAGTTAACCAATGACGAACGAGAACAACGGCTGTTTGGCCGTCTGATTGGACTAGCCCAGTCACGTAAAATCCACGTCACAGCAAACAGCCATGGTGTGTGGTATAGATTAACTTGTAAAACCTAAACAATAAGTGGTGTATCAATTGTATCCACAGTATTTGTGTTTACTGTTTTATTTTTATTTTTGGGTAAATGGCCTATTGGCCTAAATGCCATGCACTGCTGTTAAGCCTCAATCCCTCCCTCCTCTTAAATTCGGTGTGCCCGAAAATCTTAAACGGAATTTTTAAACACTAAACAAAACCACAACTAAACAAAACCAACGAAACAAAAACTAACTAGTGTGTTACTTTTACTTTCATTGAACAAACAGTCCTTCACACCATTCGCCCACTCTAATTAGCACTACTTAACTTAAACTTAACCCTAAGCCGGACTAAATATCACATTAAACAAATCCAGCCTAATGAAACTCATCCATCACAACAGCCAGCACTCCTAAAACTAACAGCAAGACTAGACCTACGACCTTGCCTTCAGTACAAGGACCGCGCAGGGCCCACACAAATTGAATCTAGACACACGCTAGCGTGTCGCGCCTAGTTAGGCAACAATCATCACAACAAACATCACATCAATTCAATTGTCGATGTTGTAAACCATTGTAGCGCGGCGCCATAGCGTCAGTGTCTTATATCTTGAAGCATAGTTGGGCACATTTCAGGTACTTAGGGTAAAATAATAATGCGGTACAAAAGCTTAAATTATGTTGAAATCATGAGCAATGACCCACCTGACAAAAATTAACTCGTGTAGGAATGACAGCTAAGCTGCTTTCAATGCAAAATCTGATCCTCCATAACGTTGAAAACGTGTAACTAACTAACTAGCTAATTCTAGTCCGATCATCCCCATGTTAATTTCCATAGGGTGATTATTCATCGATACCGAGATAACGGGAAGACTTCCAGCTATGAAATTGGACGAGTGGCTGCAGTACGATACGAACTGCGTCGTTTTATGGTTTGGAGCCTAGGGGTGTAACGAGGATGGCGTGGGATGGCGCGTAAGTACGAAAATATTGTTATAACCATTGTTAGTATTGTGGGTATCATCTCTCATTGGACAGCCAAAGTTCTCACAATGACAACGTGTATACTGGCGTGCGTGCCTAGACACACACTAGTGTAGCACCATAAATCTAAACAACGTTGCCAAAGAAATTGTATTCACGAAAAATAAACCAACTCTAAAAACAAAGCAAAACAAACAAAGCCCAAAACTGGTGATGAGGCCACCCAAGTTGAGAGTGGTTCGGTCCTTCAAAGCAGTGATATCAACACACCAAAACATTCGCCAACTTAATCGCACCGAATAATATTTTGGACGTTAAATGAAAACTTGAACATTGCTACCGAAAGTAGCAATGTTCTAGTTTTCATTTAACCTTCGAACTATTAAGTGGTGCGATTAACTTGGCGAATGTTTTGGTGTGTTGATATCACTCCTTTGAAGGGCCGAATCATTCGGAACTTGGCGGCCCCTTTTACCAGTTTTGGTTTTTGATATGATAGAATTAAATAGTATGTTTTGTCTTTAACAATAATGTTAAATTTCGTACAGTGTGAGGCTGAATTATTCAAAGGGTTTCAAAGGGTTTAACGAGCATTAACCACTCCTGCCCGAAGCCCTAAGGCTGAATTATTACTCTGCCACTAACAATGGAGGACAATTATTATTGTTTTGATCACAGATGGGGTGTTACCACCTTTCTCGAAAATAGCATTATAAAATAATAACATTGTTTGTAACTAAACCTCCCCAAACGTCGACAAGAAAAGCTGCCTGATAGGATCAAATACGAATTGAATGCCAAATGTCAAGCATATCGGTCGCATAAAATATTATGGTTGTACTAGTAGCAGTGATAAGTAGCATGAAATCAACGATGTGTAGGCATCTTTATCTTTTGAAATCATTTGTTCATAGCTCTAAAACAAGCCTATCTGTTGTCCGCTTAGTTAACCCCGTTGATCTACACAATTTTTCAAGCTGTCTGTGGCATTAGTATTTAGTACTCATTGGCTGAAAACATCGATTCAACCTCTCTGAATCGATGAAAAAAAAAAACAGTAGCTAGCCTTCACTCACACACTGATACATACACCTAGTGACGTGACTGGGCAATCGCCAACAACTGGACACCTCTGAAAGGTAATACTTTGGACTTGACGGGCGAAGCATTAGTGCACTTCTGGAATCTAAAATATTGAAAAAAGTTGGGTAGTAGCTGGTACGGAAAACTGCTTTTTTTTTTACCAGCTGAACATATTTTATGTTCAGAGTATGAGCGGATTTGACATTCCTCCCAGTCCTGTGTTATTTTTATGCAAAGGTAAAATGGTGGCTACCGGTGACGTCATATGGACAACCCTTAACTGAATGCATGAGATGAATCGCATGCGTCTGTGAGTCCTCTACACCCCTTATGTTTACGCTAGATATACAAAGGTTAGATAGATAGTTTTAGCGCCGGTGCACACGTGCTGTACTGCATTTGCTGTTTGGTTTACGTGACATCTGTTGGGTGCTGCACACGTATACCTGCGTCGACGTTGCGTAACCGCCCGCCGCTCGTGCGGTCGTTTTGCACCGCAATTTCACCCCCCCTGCAACCCCCCCGCCGTCAAAGCAGCGGTACCGCAGCGTTAATAAAAAGCAATTGCGTCTCTGAGTACCTTGGGTGATTTGAGCGGTGCACATGTCCGCCGTTTACCGCAAAAGCGTTACCGAAAATGGCGTCCAATTTCGAAGAAATAGACATGGAATTGTTTATTGGGGGAGTAAAGAATTATCCTGAAATATGAAATGTTGCTGCAGAAATGATTGAAGACTCATTGGGAAGTAATTAAAGTACTTATCCGAATTTTTCAGTTAATCTGCAAAGGATGTGTAACATTTTCCCCTGCTACGTCTTAAATTAGTACATCAATGTACCAAAATTCGTCGCATTGGTTTTAAAATATATTTTTTGTTCACGAGGTAGGCGAAAACAGCAATATCGTCTCCTTGGTTTCAAACTATAATGTTTTGTACACGAGGTTAAGGAACCGAACGTGCACATACGTCACCGAGGCGGCACCGCAGCCTCAACACGCGTTAATAAGACGCACGTGTGCATTGATTGACTGCGTCGCAGCAGCGGCGCCGCGGTGTCGCCGCGCGTCCAAAAAACGCACGTGTGCACCGGCGCGATGTAAAGCCACACTGTTGTCCATCGTCTAAGGTCGTGAAACGTCCCTCCTAATGCAAATCCAGAGAAACACCGGATTTCTGGGACTGATGACCTTAGATGGTGGGATTCGTGATTTCTTTGAACCAGGACGTCAGCAGAATCGAAGTTCCAAGGGTTGGTTTCTTCTCCCGTTGATTAACTTAGTTTCTGCTTGAAAAGGGTCCACCAGTAAGGTCCAAATTGAGCGCGTACAAGCATTGAACGAGAGGAGGGGGGGGGGGGGGCGTTTATTCCTTTCTCTGTTTTTCGATATGTATTATCTTACTTTAATAGGTAAACAGACTTACACACAACTTTTGGCTAGTTTTAAATTAAAACTTATATACTGGGTTGCACAACAATTTGGCTTGGGACATTACCTTTCGGATTCTACTTAGAGAACCATAAAGATGTACATATACATAAACCATAAACCACTGAGCTACAACTGGTATAGTGGTGTAAGCTGGATAGCTGTTAGAGAACCGTAAGCCAATGGCAAAGCAAAAAAAAAAAATGGAATACAGTTTGCAGGACAATCATAGGGTTTGCAAGTGATCAAAGTTAGCAGGAAACACGGTACTTCATTACTCTGGGGTATCCAAGTTTATGGGAGACCTCTTCTTTGCGTATGCCACCTGTGTTCGGCAATGCAGTTTGGGCCTTTAACTTAAATTGCCTGTAATGTGAGGACATTATTCGGCAGTGGTAATTTGGCCGGATGAGACGACAAGTGCATGGATTGACGCTTCACTTATGCCGTCAGTTCTAATTGTCATTACGTTTAAGCTGCGTCCTTGCTTTAAGTTTGTGAAAGTATTGTCGTTTGGTTTCATCAGATTCGTTAATTGGTTACTGATTGTAATTAATTTAACCATACGTTCAAGAAGGGAGAAGGTTACGCAAATTTGTTATTTGAGCCTACTGGAGTGATTGTGGTGGGCACACCTCTGGATGTCCCACTTCTTAACTTTCCTGCCACAAAAGCAGATGTTATGTACCGTTGTTATTCACACACAAAAGTGGTGCGGTGGCTCTTAATAATAAAGAGCTATATAAGGGAGCACTGTCTTGCACCTGGTGCTACTCAATTGCCAGTCCAATGCGTCTTAACGTCATTACCCAATTGTTTAGCCACCTCAAGCGCGTAGGAAATATGTTGCACCCACGTCAATGCGAACTGATAAAAATGAGATTGGACTAGCGCCTTGGGGCTTTTCTATGACTCGTTGGAGGAGGTGTGCTGCACAATTTGTTTAGCCGCTGGGAGGTTTCAGGCTGCCTTCTTTTTGGGCGATGTTTTCAAATTGTACGTCGTGAAGTTGGCAAAAGGAGTTCGTTGCTCAGCCAAATTTCACTTTCTTTCGGATAGTTTTTAATTAAACGCTGTTGGCCATCATTAGCTGCTTCAACGTGCATCCAGCTGAATCGCATTCGTCGGCCCGATCGTATGCATTTTGAAGTCTGTGTGGGATTTTCGTTTACAGATTACAGCAAGTTGCCTTGAGGAATTCCTATTTTGCCATTCGTGTTCTAAAGAAGATTTTGCAGGAAGCTTAGTATTTGCAGCTTTCATTAATATGAGCTTTGCGAGAATATTAGTCACTTAAAGAGCTACTCATTATTCAGTTCATGAGCTGCGCTCGAAGATAATGAATTGTGCGTATTCTGTACACAGAATTCTAAAATGTCAAATTAATTTTGATATTTAATACGAAATTAGCATAATTTTTAACTTTTAGAATTGCCATCGTAATTTCCCGAGGCGAATGAGTTGTTAAGGTCATAAATTCTGCCAAGCGATGTTGCGAGTTTAAACCCGAATCTCAAAGGTTATGCTAACCCGGCGAAGATTCTATGATGACGTCATTTGTGAAATCTACCAAGCCCAAGGTCTACATGACATCATATTGTAACGACATATTGTCATTTCAAAATTAATGTTCATTGTTAGTTGAGATGACGTTACGTGACCAATTATTGTAGCTATATAAAGCATACTAGGAAACAGGCTTTGGGCCTATTGTAGGCGGAGCGTACGGATCTTCATTTCAAACTTATATTTACTTTTTGTTTTAATGACGATACCACATTTGTTATAATTCTTAAAAAACTGGGTGTAATACTTAATGGGCTTTGTTGGGCTGTTTGTCTTTTGGTGTGACGTACTGCTGTTCTTTGCTGGCCTTTTTCTTATTTTAGCCTTTTTTTTTTAATGTAGGCCTATGTTAGGTGTCAAATTTACGTTAACAAGCTTTCGTTTTTGTTTAGTTATTAATAATTGTACCCTCCTTTTCGCAGCCAACACTGAAGACGTGGGCCATCGCCGCGAGTAAAAATAAAACAGCACGTAATAAGGCCTTTAACTGCAAGCCAAACAATCATCAGTACGATAGTTTTTAACAATAGTCAGAAGATTCAAAAGGTTCACAATACTGCTTTGGTATAAGATTTGACACCGCCACCAACGAAAATGTTGAGCTGGCACACCTCTATCACTCAATGCAAGATAATATATTATTTCCTAACTCTATGACTGCAACAGCGATCTCTATTATATAATCTGAAAGAAATA
The DNA here is from genome assembly GCA_023313725.1 of Lithobius niger. Lineage (NCBI taxonomy): Eukaryota > Metazoa > Arthropoda > Chilopoda > Lithobiomorpha > Lithobiidae > Lithobius > Lithobius niger. The sequence goes on along the minus strand of JAHWFP010140407.1, from coordinate 27,957 downwards.
ACCATCACAATTTAGTTTTAAAATGTGTTAGTTTTTAGACCTAGTTTTAGGTTTTAGGCCTAATTTTTAAGTGTTTAGGCCTAATATTTATCTCCGATTTACTTTCGTTAGTAGCAGCTTACAACAGTGGTTCGAGATTAAGCCTATTCCTTTATGCGATACAACACGGTTTTGGTTTCGAGTCTTCACGTTTCCGTGGCAACCAGGAATTGAGAGAGGCGGGCATATTATTGTTTCGTGTTTCGTGCTTTCGTGTTTCGTTTGATGTCAATATTGTTTTATAATACCGCTTGGCCTTGATACGACGATTTCAGGTTTCATATTCGGGACTCCCAACGCTAGTGTAGACGCTACTTTCGTTGCCATGTTAAATTGATTAATCTTCAAAGCATTCTTTTTTCAAATGAAACTAACGTGTGTCGTTAATGGAATCCTTTTGTTTTTATGGTTGCGTTTGTTACTGTAGTGGTTAAATGCAAGCATCAAATGTTATTATTTCGTTGAATTACGTCGAAAAAGATTATTAGGTAGAAAGAAGCAACCAAAATTTAATTTGCCGTGTTTTTTTAAAGTTCACTTGACTACCATTAGCATGGTGTATGCTTCGTCGGAATTCCTTAACTATTCACGACTCCAAATTTACAATGGTGAGTGTTAGATATAAATTCAAAAATTTTAAAATTTCTACAGTAATAATTGTTCGATTTACGTCAAATTTTGGCTCAGCAATACTTTGGGGGTATAAAGCGTTGTGCGAAATTTCATTTCAATCCGACCTTTCGTTTGGGCTCCACCCAGACTAAAAAAAGTGCAACCAACGGACTAACCAACCAACATGTTGCAATTTGGTGTCCCTTATAGGCTACGCTTCGCTCGCTTCGCTCGCTCGATCCGCCAACAAATTGGCTGTAATTAGTATAATACATCAATTGTAATGGCTGGAGCTCATTTGGCCTCCTGCCCGGTGCTTACAACAATGAAGTACGAATCGATATAGCATTCATTCGCCACGAACCTCCCATCGACCCACATCGAAAGGTAATTTCGGCTATCAATTTTAATCTTAACCTCTTGACGACCACGCTCTCTCAGCCTCACTCCTTGCACCTACCAGTATGTCTTTTGCTTCCCTGCAATGCACAAGATTACTTCCATGCTATCGCATTTTACCTTTTGTGAGTTCGCGAATTAATTTCAAATGAATGAAAAAATATATTTTCATTAATATACTGTACTGTCAAATTATTGGAAATATATGTAAACAGTAAGCATCCTTACGTGCGTTTATTACAAGGGCCCAGAAAAAACCTTACAGTACTAATTATTATTGTACTCCATGAAAATAGTGGTATAATAGTAGGAATTACTATTGTAAATAAGTAAAACTAGTCCAATAACAACAACTACATGCAGACAAATAAACAATAAATAATAAATTTTCTTTATCATACATTATTCACTGCAGCCTTTTATTTGCATTCTGTTTTTATCGACAGGTTAAAAAAGAGCAAAATAAAGCATGCAAACAAACCATTTTGGTGCTCATTCTGTAAATTTGGGGCAAAATGGAAATTTCTCATTTTTCATATGCAAGTGAAATATTTTTTACTAAATAAATTCGCAAAACTGAACAGTTTTCGAGAAGTTTGGTTAATTAAAAATAAAGTCGTCCCAGTCCTCAGTTTTTTTTTTTTTACTGCAACTTGTGCGTTCAACAAGTTTTTTTCCATAACAAATAAATTTTTGCTTCTTAATTTGCTGGGGGTGGGAACCAAAATACGTGGATATTAAAAGTGGACATCGCACAGATGATATATTATTTTAAAAAAACTGTCGTAAGGGTTTTTTTATGCAGCGCAAACACATTATGAGTATAGCCTAATGTTTGTTGACGTCATCTGCACGCGAATGTCAACGCCACACAACAAACATTTTTGTTTAAGAAAATCATCATCTCTCCTCATTAAAGAGATGCAGTTTATGCTTGGTTGGTTGGGTGCTTGGTTGGTTGGCAACAATCACCCAACAATGCCTCAACAATACATGACGTCATGATTGTTGCCCAATTTTTTTTCTGGAACGTCCATCAAAAATAGTCTGGCGTCAACAGACCATCGAGGAGCGAGTCACTAAATTGTTGTTCTCAGTAAAATCAGTAAAGTTTCGCAGTACTATTTTTTTACGCGTTTTAAACTTGGAGTTATTCATTGAAAGTCTATGTACTGACAAATCCAGGACAAGAGAACAAATCTACAAATATGAGAAGTTTCTCAAAAGAAAGCAAATTAACCCGTTCTTTGTGTAGGCGTATTTTCAAAGTCCGAGCTGGGTCCTAAATGACCGAAATTAACGAAAAATGACCATTTGCAACAATCAGCAACAATCACCCAACAATGCCCCAACAATACATGACGTCATGATTGTTGCCACATTTTTTCCGCGGAAGCCTCGAAGCCGTCCAGAACGTCCATCAACAATGGTCTGGCGTCCACGGACCAACGAGGAGCGAGTTAGATTGTTGTCCAGTAAAGACGCTTAGCTTTTCTCAGTACTATTTTATTATCCGTTTTAAAATTGGAGTCATTCACCGATTCTATAATAACGGACAAATCTAGGACAAGAGAATAATCGTTTAGCAACAACACAAAGACAGAAAAAGATTAAATGCTAAATACTAAATTACGAATAGAAAATATATTGACACCAGAAAAGGGTACCAGGAGTACTTTTACGTGTTCGTTTGTATCATTTTAAATAACAATATTCGAGCATTAGTTTTTACGTAAGGCCATCAGCCAGTTCCCTCCTTATTTGTGCTAAAACACGAGCAGCTTTGGATAAGAGTTAGTGTCTTGTGTAGGCCTAATTTGCATTCAAGCCGTGGCTTTTCTCTTGATTTCTGCAGCTGTTTTCGCCAAGTGATGTGTGGTTCTTGGTGGTTACATTGATTTAGTCACGTTCCTGAAGAAATGTTTGCGATGATTGAGTGAGCGAAGCGAACGAAAATCATCGTTTGTCATCAGAAACACTAGTAAGCTAAATATTTATACAGTAGTGCAAATGAACGACTTTCTATGTTGGATAAAAGATCATTGGAAGCGTGGCGTTTCCACTTGATTTCTGCAGCTGTTTCATTAAGTGATGGGTTATCAGAAAGTGAAGTGATAAGGAACCGATGGAAAAATCTTCACTGAGCATGACGTAAAGCAAAAAAATTCTTAAAAAAGTGAAACAAAAAAGCCCATGTAAAGTGTAGTACTAACACAAATTACATATGATGTGAGGTTCTCGGTGTTACAATGATTCAGTCACGTTTCTGAGGAAACAGCACTTTTTCCTAAATACATTAATTTTAGTAAGTAATATAGGCTAAATATTTATTCATAGTGAAAATGACCGACGTTCTACGTTGGATAAAAGGTCATTGGCCCCAGCACAAAAGTTTAACAAATATTGATGCTGAATAATAACATTACAACTCTAGAATAACATTATTTGACCATTTTTAGTTTTGTTCAAACTAAAAATCGTTTTGGTTGATGTGTGGCTTATGGTGGTCGGCTGTATTTGTCGGCATTTGGTTCATGGTGGTCTGCATTTGTATTATGAACTGTGTAACAAGAAAACCCATGTAAAGCGTAGTGCTGCCAAACATTTCAAGTGATGTGTGGTTCTTAGTGGTTATATTGATTCTAGTCACGATTCTGAGGTAATGTTTGCGCTGATTGAGTGAGCGAAGCGTACAAAATCAGTGTTCGTTATCGGAAACACACATACATACATTTCCTACATACATTTAGTAAGTAATATTTAATAAGAGTTAGTAAATAAATATTTAATAAATATTTATTCATAGTGAAAATGACCGACTTTCTACGTTGGATAAAAGGTCATTGGCCCCAACCCCAAAGTTTGACAGGTATGGATACTGAATGTTAACATTACAGTTTTGTTTAAAGTAAAAACTGTGTCGTGTTCTGTTGGTGTGTGGTTCATGGTGGTCGGCTGTGGTGTTGTTCACATTTCTGAGGTTGTGCTGATTGAGTGAGCGAATCAAACGAAAATCAGTGTTTGTCATCAGAAACAGCACTTTTTCTTAAACACTTTTAGTAAGTTGTAGGATGAATATTTCTTCGGTAGTGGAAATGACTGAAATTACTACGTTGGATAAAAAAAAAACACGTAAAACACTACTGATACATTGAACTTATTTGACCATTTTTAGTTTTGTCTATCATTTGTAAGAAAAACGCGCACATTATTCGGATCACTTCCTTGAACATTTGTATGATAATTTTTGCTGAGAGTGTCTGTCAGCACCATTTGAGTTGCAACAAGAAATCTCCTCGAGCGCAGCGAGACGCGGCGGAATGAGCGAGCGAAGCGAGCGACTCCGCTAGTAACCATTAAAAACTTACGGTCGGTTGGTTGGTTGGTCGGTTTGTTTATATATACGTCTTCTCCTCCGGAGGTAGGAAGGCTAAAAATTTGAGAAAGGTCTCGAAACACAGGAAATTACTCCGATATCGTTAGGCGTATTTTTGTAGTTCTACGTACAAGTTTTCCCCTTGAAAAAACGAAAAAACCCCTTTGGACCATTTTTGAAACGAATTTTTGAAGTTGATTGTTAGTTTCGGAATATCACATATTCCTGCTGAGAGGATGGTCCACAATTGTTGTGCCATGTAGGCGGCGCGTGGTCCAGTATTGTTGTCGGTGGGATTATGGCCTGCAATCCGAATATCTGTCATTCAAGAATGAGGCACGTGCAGCTCACTCATGGGACGACTGTTGGAGTCGTCATTCTGCAACTCTTTATTTATACTGCTCACAGACATTCCACATCTAAAACGATCAAGCAAATGATTAGAGTGCAGTGCGCGTTTTTCGCAAAGCTTCAGTTTATAAACAAATTAACTAAACAAAAAAGGGATTCGCCGTTAGGAAACCATCCCCCTTCTGCCGTACGGCTAAACTGCCAATGAGCCAGGAGGCGAGACACGCGATTTCTACCCCAGTCGGCCTTGGCTTGAAGAATACGCTCGAGGAGCTTTCATGCTAAAACTTCACGCTGCTGACAGACATTCCACATCTAAAACAATTAAGAAATAATTAAAATGTGGTACGAGTATTTCTTAAAATTTGAATTCGTAAACAAACGATATGGTAACCATAAATACTCCAACGGTTTGGCCACCTAATAGATACATGCGCCTCTTAGTCAGATTGCCAGCCATAATACCACTGACAACAGTACTGGAATACGCGTGCTACGTGGAGCAACAATCATGAACCATCCTCATCCAACCTGATTCCCGTTGTGTACTGAATGCAGCGTAATAGAAGTGTCCAAGTTGTAACTTATATTTATACGCAGTCCCTTGTCACAAGGTTGTCTGGGAGTGAGGATGTGGGTTTCGTTTCCTGGTTCCAGGCCACTTAATTCAACATCGCCAAATCTTATTTTACCATAGCCTCGATAAAGGCATTTTCTTTCTGGCACATTCATGAACTGGAGATGAGACACGCGATTTGTAGCTCAGTCGGCCTTGGCTTGAAGAAGCCAGTCCTTTTCCGCCACGCGATTCAGCCAGGAGGCGAGGCATGCGATTTGTATCGAGTCGACCTTGGCTTGAAGACGCCATCCTCTTTCTGGCCTTCACCTAAACTGACAATGAGCCAGGAGGCGAGACACGCGATTTCTTCCCCAGTCGGCCTTGGCTTGAAGAAGCCTTATCCATCCCCACAGCAAGACCGTTTCAACGCACGCGAGTTGCTGCATGTTTGAACTAAACATGCTTGGTAATTTTATCGTGCATATATACTCCTTCGTGCCGCTCTTGGTATAGATTATTTTTTTATTCAAATAAATGTTGCAGACTTTACACGGGTTTCCTTGTTTCACAAATTCTAAGAATTTTTACT
>JAHWFP010140407.1:6479-21632 GCA_023313725.1 Lithobius niger | reverse complement strand
GTTGCTGTTTCAAAGGATCACACGTAGCGGGTAAGGAGATGGCTTTTAAGTAAAAATTCTTAGAATTTGTGAAACAAGGAAACCCGTGTAAAGTCTGCAACATTTATTTGAATAAAAAAATAATCTATACCAAGAGCGGCACAAAGGACTATGCACGATAAAATTACCAAGCATGTTTAGTTCAAACATGCAGCAACTCGCGTGCTACAGCGTTGAAATGGTCTTGCTGTGGGGATGGATAAGGCTTCTTCAAGCCAAGGCAGACTGGGGAAGAAATCGCGTGTCTCGCCTCCTGGCTCATTGTCAGTTTAGGTGAAGGCCAGAAAGAGGATGGCGTCTTCAAGCCAAGGTCGACTCGATACAAATCGCATGCCTCGCCTCCTGGCTCAATCGCGTGGCGGAAAAGGACTGGCTTTTTCAAGCCAAGGCCGACTGGGCTACAAATCGCGTGTCTCATCTCCTGGCTCAAGGCCAGTTCATGCACGTGCCAGAAAGAAAATGCCTTTATCGAGGCTATGGTAAAATAAGATTCAGCGATGTTGAATTAAGTGGCTTGGAACCAGGAAACGAAACCCGCATCCTCACTCCCAGACAACCTTGTGACAATGGACTGCGTAGAAAGATAAGTTACAACTTGGGCACTTTTTTACGCTGCATTCAGTACACAACGGGAATCAGGTTGGATAAGGATGGTTCATGATTGTTGCTCCACGTAGCACGCGTAGTCTAGCACTGTTGTCAGTGGTATTATGGCTGGCAATCTGACCAAGAGGCGCATGTATCTATTAGGTGGCCAAACCGTTGGAGTATTTATGGTTACCATATCGTTTGTTTACGAATTCAAACTTTAAGAAATACTCGTACAACATTCTGATTATTTCTTAATTGTTTTAGATGTGGAATGTCTGTCAGCAGCGTGAAGTTTTAGCGTGAAAGCTCCTCGAGCGTATTCTTCAAGCCAAGGCCGACTGGGGTAGAAATCGCGTGTCTCGCCTCCTGGCTCATTGGCAGTTTAGCCGCACGGTAGAAGGGGGATGGTTTTCTAACGGCGAATCCCTTTTTTGTTTCGTTAATTTGTTTAGTAACTGAAGCTTTGCGAAAAACGCGCACTGCACTCTGATCGTCTGATCGTTGCTTGATCGTTTTAGATGTGGAATGTCTGTGAGCAACATAAATAAGAGTTGCAGAATGAAAGCTCCTCGAGCGTAGCGAGACGACGCGGAATGAGCGAGCGAAGCGAGCGACTCCGCTAGTTAACAATTTAAAGAGATAACACGGTATTTCCTTTCTATACAAGTCGCACAGTAAGCTATAAAATGTGCCAAAAATAACTATAAACCAGGCGCCTAGGCTGTTTGGCGTGATGCGCGTATCACGTGACTGAGCTAGTCCACTCAGACGGCCAAAAATCAGCTATTCTCGTTCGTCAGTGGCTAACTCATTATGACATCACGGCAAATTGCCGTGGCTCGTGGTATAAACCAACTTGGATTTGACCGACGGACAGCCCGTATTTGTTAGGCCTAACTATTATAGCAGAAACGAGTCGGTAGGAGCAGCTCACGTAATCGGATGGCCGGCGCGATTCTTACGGCATGAATTTGACCGGTCGGTCGGGTGGAAAATGATTGTATTGTAAAGTAAATACGACGCGTTGAAGTCTGGAGCACTGTATTTATCACTTTAGAGCACATTTCTCACAACATATACAAAATATTGAAAAAAAAACCGCAACTACACGGCTCACTCAACTGCTAATCGTATCCTGCAGTTTAGCGGCGCTATTGTTGAACCTAAACATGCGTCATTTTATCCACCAAAACCGCCGTCGTATGCATTGTCAAATTCGATTGGATAACTGTTTGTGACGTCAACACGGTTCATGCCAATTATATGATGATTGGCTGAAAAAAAAAAACTAGCGAATGGCACGCTACCAGACAAATGAACACTCATTGTTGTAGAATTGGGAAGCATGACGTACATGCGTACGCACTGGTAGTGTGGCATTGACAATCTAAGACGTACGTGCATACGCGCTGGTCGTCAAGAGGTTAAATAAGCAAGTAACTGTGAATGTTAATAAACTTGGCAAATTTGTACAGTGGAGTCGCCCCTCAATTTAGTAGGGGTGACTGGAGTGATCTAGTGTTTAGAGGCGTGCTTCCTTTATGGAAGCACACCTCCTGTAGTTGTACTTGCTGGCCACTTGGGTCTCTCCACTGTGTTCAATTGTATGGCCCATCTTTCAAGCGGCGCCACTTGCGTAGTTAATGTCTGTATTGTAGATGTGTGAGGATGCGAAAAAGTTTTGAAGAGAGTTACACAGTAAACACACAAATTAATTTCGTTCTGAATAGAGTTAATCAAAAGCTAACGAAAGACCTCCGACAATAATGTTATCTTGAGTCACGAATAGTATAAAGAAGGACTTGTAAGGATCGATGCTGGTGTATCTATGATTGGAACGAAGCGAAGCCAACGGCCGAGCAGAACTCCGTTTACGAATCCGCTCCAACGCAACCATTGTATCCACGTCATGAAATAACCACTGCATCAATTAAGACCAGTTCTTGTACATCGATAGCGTTACACCCACTAGTGGTTTTAAGAAAGAAAATTTAAAATCGGACATGCTGTTGGCGAAAAAATCATGGTGACAAAATGCGCAGGTGGTGTGAGCTGCTCATCAACTTGCTCACCAGTAGTTTCCGAAGCCCGAAAAGGGCATCAGCCACAAGTGGAAAACCAAAGTCGGAAAACTGCTCGATGCAGCTGGCGTCAACGCCATCCAGCGACGCGCTACTAAAACAAATGGACAAAGAAACAAGATGCGATGTTGCAACCGAAAAGATGAGCCACAACGCTGTCACCAATGAAACATGGGTTGTTTGCACATAGCTTTGCTCCATTTTGTCGACAAAGTAACCGATGAAGCTCTAGTACAAGTACTCCACGCTACACCTCTAGTTCTAGTGTTGAACCCACGTATCTAGCGTTGAACAAGTGATCGTGATAACCTTACGTTAAAATTACGCTGTATAGGTTTTTATAAATATTAGATATATGATGTGAAAAATAACGGTCGCCTGTTTTGGCAGGCAGCAGCTTTGGAAAGAATTGTATCGATGAAATAGTTTGGCATGTTCGAGCCAAGGCCAAATAGAGTTGAGTTGCTTTTCTCACCCTCTGATTCCAGGCTAGTGTTCGTGGCGACCAAGAAGTCAACGCATTTTAGCATTGTTTAAAAAAAAAAAACAAGATTCAGTGATAGTCGATCAAAAGGCTTGAAGCTGGGAAGCGAGATCCACAGCTTTTCTCCAATGGGAAGGAGATTGCAGCCCATCAACTTGGCGACATCACTGAGTTGTGGTAATGTCGTGGTGCAGGCCTTTAATGTTTGTGGTCAAGCTAATTTAATTACTTTCAGTTGGTCATACTTCAGTATCTCCAAGTGGCAGTATGTATAACTTAGCGTTTGTGGAACTCCCCTCCCACATCGTGCCCCCCCCCCCCTTTCCCTGAGAATTCTCAGCCTTGAATTCAGGATCTTTGCGTTAGCCATTTCTTCACGGATTTCGTTACCACAGTTTTAAGTTCATGTGTATGTCCATGTTCGGCCGAATGAAGTTTCTTCAAATTATGGCGCACCCTGGGGCGTCAGATTCGATAGGCGTCCTGGTCCCAGTGTACATCTCCTAGCTTCTTACAGACCCGGGTTCGATCCTGGTGAAGGGAAGTGTATATGTACGGGTTTTTTTCCGGTTGTTTCCCGCCCGTTGCACAATAATAATCAGTTTGCCCCCAAGTGGGGGGAGGACACAGAAGGGCATGCCCTAAGAGTTAGTAAGTTCGTTTCAGAAACTTGTTCAAAAGGCAAAGAGACAGATGTCGTTTAAAAATAGGTACGGATAGTGCTGACACAACGTGCTCAGGGAGGGAGTTCCACACGCCGACGACGCGAACAGCGAAAAAAGATCTCCTACACTTCGTGGAGAATTTGTGCAGAGAAAGTTTTAAAGAGTGTCCGCGAGTCGTAGATGGGGCCGCTAAATCGAAAAAAGGAAGGTCGACCGGAAGAAAGCCCTTCAAAATCTGAAATGTCAAAATAAGGTCAGCCCGAAGGCGACGCAGCTCCAGAGGCTCAAGGCCGGAAAGTTTCCTCCAAGTACTCCGGTTTCCTCCCTCTTGCGGCAAAAAAATAACTGTCATAATGGTGGTACCCCTTCCACTTAACATCTGTCGCTTGGGAATTTGGGTGGGTGGATGCACCGTGCATCATCTCTATATTATTATTATTATTATTATTATTATTATTATTATTATTATTATTATCAACATGGCTGCCGTGTGGACACAGCAAAAATTTCGAGCAAATCAAATGAAATTGAGAGGGAAAGACAGAACAAGCAAGTGTAAGTGAATATATGGACTTATAAAACACCAGAGAAGAAAGTGCACAATTTGGTAATACGACATTGTGTTAAACAGTGTAAAAACAGCAATTGAAATTGAGGCAGAACAGTTTGAAATTGGCTTGAGATGGGGTAGCCATGAAAAATTCGAGTGTGTTCGTTTTTGCATTCGAAAATGAAAAAGTTCGCAAAAAGTTCAAAAGGTCGGAAAGTGTACACCGGACTGAAACTAAGCAATCCGGATTAAACGTAAGTAACCTGAAATAAAACTAAAAATAAAGAAATGTCCAGATGTCATGGAAATTGTGAAGGAAAACTGGGAAACCAAGGAGATTGGGTAACATTATTATTATTATTATTATTATTATTACTGCTAGCAAACGCTGATTTGCCTTCCTGCGCTCACTCAATCAGCGCATCCAGTGACTAAATCCCTCCCCAACTGCTAATGATACCCTCTTTCTAATGATCATTTTCATTATATTCATTCATGCTCATGCTGGCGGAAATATCAGCGCATCCTATGTACATACTTTTATACAGCCTTCGACTCCATTAGTTATATGATTTTGATAAGAAAAAAAATTATTATTAGCTTCGGCGTTTTTGGCCCCTTTTAAAACTGGTTTTTCTCATATTTAACTGACAGACTGCAAGAAGTTGTAATTAACGGATTTTCTTCTAATTGGTTTACTGCATCATCCGGTGTGCCACAAGGGTCCTATTTAGGACCCTTATTATTTCTTATTTTTATTAACGATTACCATTTCCAATTAAGTTTTCTTTGTGTCTCCTGTTCGCTGACGATTTAAAATTGTTATCGTTTAATTGCTAATGAGTTTGATTAACAATTAATTCAGAAAGACATTGACATTAATTTGCTCTTGATGTAAGAAAATCCTTTGAAATTAAATATTCCGAAGTGTCATATTATTTCGTTCAGTTTAGGCAGATCACGAATGTTGTTTAATTAGTATTTATTTCGTTGGTAAGTTAATAAATCGTTCTTATAAAAGATTTAGGCATATATTTGGATTCTAAGTATTGGTTTGAGCAACACTTGTTGTACATTGTTCGTAAAGCTTCTAAAAATGTAGGTTTTATTAAACTCTGTTGCTCTAAATTTACTTCAAAAGAATGCTCATCTGTGCTTTATTTTTCAATTGTTAGCCATGTGCTTGAGTAAGGCAGTGTGGTGTGGAATAATTTGTCTGCGTTTCCCAAACTTGAAGTTTTACGCAAACGTTTCATTAAGTTGCAGTGCTACCAACAAAAAAATCATTTATTCAGTTCAGAATATTTAGCATGACTCGGGTCTTTTCATATTGTAGAATTTGATATCAGACGAAGAAATCTTGATATGATTTTATCTTCATAAATTTAAAAAAAAAAAGGTTTAAAGGGTTTAACTAGCGTTAACCACTCCTGGTCATCTGCCCGAAGCCCTAAGGCCCTATGTCTTCATAAATTAATCCACTCCACAACAGACTGTCCTGCTCTAGCATTCATTTAAAATTTTCGAATCCCTCCTGTCCCAACACGTCAAACTTTAACTTTTAGTCTGCCGACATTTCGAACAGAACTATACGAAGTCATTCCCCCTTTTGTTCGTCCTCCTTTCACTTAAAATCATAATTTTCAAAATTCCGACGGTTTTTTGATCTAAGTTGCATTCGTACGTCGTTACTTCAAACTTCTCACTTTTAGCTGCTCATTGTTTGCTTGTATTTTAGTTTTATTCATTGCCATTAATATTTTTTGTTTGTGTAACTTGTTTTTTATGTAACTTTTTTTATTCCGTAACTTTTTTGCTTTTTTTTGGTTGGCGCTAATGACCACGTTGTCGACGCGCCATTAAGCCTCAATCCCCCCCCCTTTTTTCCAATCTTTCGCTTTATACTGCTTTTCATTCTGTAATCGATTTTTTCATCCTGTTGAATCAATCAAGTATCATGTGACTCAAATCACTCCCTACCCCCCGCCACCGCTAATGATCGCCACTTTCTAATGATCAATTCTGTTATACTAAATCTACCAGCCATGTTCGTGCTGTCGTGCTGGCAGAAATCAATAAGGCTCAGGGATGCTGCCCCTTCGAAAAGCATGCTGTCTTGAAAAGCTCTACCACAATGCAATCCCTCCAACCAGACGCACGGGGCCGTTGCTGGTAGTATGAATGTTTTCCCTGGCGTAATAAATCTAGTTTTATTCACTGTATCCTACGGGTCCTTCAGCTTTAGGAGTTGTGCAGTCCAGCGTTAGTTTGAAATCTCAGATAACCAAGTTGTCAGGTGTCAGTATTTTCATGAATGTTTCTTCCATGAAGTCTCTAGGATTGCTGTGTTAATTTATTAACGTTTAACTTCTCATTAAAGTATCTCACTTGAAGCGCTGTTTAAAGCTTGTTAAAATTGTCCAGCACTTTACCGGAAATTTGGAGTTTTACGTCTAAAAACATAATGTAAAGTGTTCCTAAACGCCAACTCAACAGAGAAAACGAAAGAATGGTTATAATTTAAATTGAGTCGCGTGTTAAAATTTCGATTAACCGTTACGGAGTAGTATTCCGAAGATTGCGGACATTGTTGTCCTTAAGGCATGACGAATTCGATCGTTTTTGTGACATGGAAGTGCAGACCTGTAGGAGAGCGACGTGTGTCGCCAAGATTATTGGGTTGTGTTCTTGGCCTTATATGGTAGTGCTAGGCACGCATGCTCAGTTGTCGTCGCCTTAGTCCTAAGATGTGCCAGGAGAAGCTTCCTTGCCTCTATAAAAGTCAAGCTAGCGTTCATCGCCCATCTTTCTTACGTAACTTAATCGTACTGCTTGAGTCCGCGTCGGGCACTCCGATGATCGAGGCTGCAAGGGTACAGTAAGAAGATCGTTGTTGTGGCTGTTTATTATTTCTTTCGTGCAGGTCTATATCGTGTAGGGACATTACCCACCTCCCTTAAAGTGTGCGTCGGCGTTAGTGTCACCTTCTGAAAACAGTTTAAAAATTAGGTTCAGATTTAATTACTGTTTATCCTCCAGTATTGATTAATAGCTAGTAATACAAAAATCGTATTCCTTCTAAAGTGGCAAACATCGTGTACGGCTCTAACATGTCCTCTGCAATTCCACTGAATTGTTTGCGATTCTACACGACCAATATTTCGGCTACTGCTTTCCTTCTGTTAATATTAACTGCCGTTGCTTCGTATGCAAGATTCTTCTTCAACTTTTCAATCTTCTTCCATGCCAGAGTTAAGTAAAAACCAGTACTGGATATGGTTGCAACTGACGTCAGCTTATCACTGTGCTACAGCCAAATCCCATAATTGCAGAGTTGCCCGGGTATAAGGCACGCAAAGGCCGCTTCGCAACACTCAGATCTTTGCAACGAGGGGATAGAATATAATAGAAAAAAAAATTACGATTCTGATCCAAGGGATAAAAACTAAGGCGGGGGGGGGGAAAAAAAAAAACTCTTAGAAAAGAAAAAGATATCACAAGCAAGAGCTGCGACACGGATGCTCTCACCATTTGAGTTCATTTGGCCTTAACAAGTATTCCTCTCAGTTATACATGATGCCTGCTTGTCCAATTTACGACATCGACACCCCCACCACTTGAGTTTATTTGGCCTTAACAAGGATTCCCCTTAGTTATAGGGATTACGCGTAATTTTCTTTAATTTTCCCACCACTGTCTGATTTTCTTTAATCTTCCCACCACTATCTATCTTTAGCAATGTAATCAAGCTGTCGTCAACCGATGAAACAGAATGGGAAACCTTGCGATCAAAATGGTTTGCTCAGCCACAGTTGCATCGATCGTGTTTGCTTATGCCATCGTTGTAGGCCGGCGTGGAATTATGACGAATTGATTTCTGCGTAACTTTCCAAAAGCATAATACTTTCCACATGCAGTTTCCGACGCTATATACATCAGAACCACCCACGACGTAACTGCAAGCTATTCAAACATGGCATGTGATTTACGGAAAAGGAATCGACGATTTGATATCAGTGACCTGCAGTGATGTAAACACGCCCAAGTGCTGCCTAAACTTTCAATACTTCATCAACGGACGCCAACCGCTTGCCTGGCGTTTATTTATCTGTGGCTCTTTAGCCGGATTTTCGGTGATTATTTAGTGATTTGTCAAATTTTGGGACGCAAATACCATTTGTGTCGCCGTGCCCTTTCTTTCATATCTTTCCCTCCGCTAATCCCAGAGCTTCTTATCTTCCTTTTAAATCATACGAAGATTGTTTGGATGTTAGCTCCTTCTTGCCTGATGGCTTCAACGTAGTATTTCCACTTCCTGTTTTACCCAAATCCGGTTAGGAACAGAAACAGAGGAAGGCAGTTATGCTGGAGAATATTTAGCCACATCTGCATCCGCTTCCATCGTCTTGTCATCCCTTTCGCCACCTCTGTACGTTTTTTAAATATTCGATTGCTATAGTTTGTTCCACATTATGTTTTCAGGAAAATGACTGTATAACGCCACGTTTTCTACCACAACGAATGCAAAAACACACAAATATCTCACTCGTAGACACTAACAGTAACTATATAGAGTCTACAAGTGTGATATCGACATTGTTTTGCACTCGTAGTGCAGGGAAGCGTGGCATCATGCAGTCAGTTTCCTGCAAACATAATGTGGAACAAGGTATAGCCCTCCTTTCAGCCGTGTTGGTTTTGTACTATTTACCCTAACCAGGCACCGTTATGCAAGGCGCAGGCGCAAATAACATTTTTGTTGTAGTGCCCTTTCTTTCATATCTCTACTTCCGCTAATCCCAGAGCTTCTTATCTTCATTTGAAATCATACTAATCATTGCTTGGATGTTGGCTCTTTCTTGCCTGATGGCTCCAACGTAGTATTTCCACGTATTAGCCAGCTCCGGCCAAGAACAGAGGAAGGAAAATATGCAGGAGAATATTTTTGTTAGTGGTTGAAAATATCAAGAAGGTCAGTTTGTTTTTTACCCGTCCTAATAGTAGGGTATTTTACACAATTAGTATAGAACAATTTCACTTCGTAAAGGAGAACAAGGCAAAGTTCCCTTCAGTCATTGCTAGCCAGGGTAGTATGGGTGAGTATCAGTCTTCTCTAACTACGGGATTTGTTCTGGCCGGTTCTCACATTGTTTCAGCCCCGAGATCATAATTTGATGATAATGGAACTCATGACCCTTGAATCAATGTTTCAATATTCGCAACGCGAACAGCGTATTTGCCGAAAGGGCATCGAAAACAGAAAAAAGGCATGTCCTCTAAGTGTTCAAGTGTATCAAATTTATAAATGCAGATGCTGGAAACAATGAAAAGCTGGCGTGCCTGGGAAAATAGAATCCGTTCGACCAACATTATTTTTGTTTCTGATGACGAAAATTTCTGGAGCATATACAGCGATTGTTGAAGGACAGGTTGTTGATAATCCCCTGCCTTTGGGTTGTCTTGGAGCAGCCAGCCAGCCCTACCTCAAGTCAATGAAAAAATTTTCGTCTTATCGTACTGGAAGCGGCCTCGGCGATTGCATTGTGTTTCCTTTTTCCTTGCCTAACCAGTGTAAAATTTGTTTTGGTTGTACTTCCCACTGAAAATGTTGTTGTTTGCATTTTGTAAATTTTTCTTGCTCGTGAAGTTGCTTTTTCTTACTTTTTAGTCTTCTGTAGACGGCTTGAGAAGACTATTGCAAACTTGGCGGAAAGAAAAACTGTTAAAGACGGAACACCAAAGGCTCAACAAGAGTCAAATAAATACAGATCCAAACCTATTTATGTTGCCTTTTGGACTGATATGTCAGACTTCCTGAGCGGGGAATCGAACCCACGACCTACCACTGAGCCATACTGACACTGCCAAAAGGAAACGTCCATAGGCAGCATTTAACACGTGCATATATCCATATAAACATACACTTTCCATTCGCCACACTTCACGCTTAAGTGTTCCATTCGTTTCACTTGTGTGGCGCGGCAAATAAGCGTCCCTCCAGTGGCGAATGGAAAGTGTATCTTTATATGTATATACGCACGTGTTAAATGCTGCCTATGGACGTTTCCTTTTGGCCCTGTCAGTATGGCTCAGTGTTAGGACCTCGGACTTTGGCTTCAAAGGTCGTGTGTTCGATTCCCCGCTCAGGCAGTCTGGCATATAAGTCCAATAGGCAACGCAAATAGGTTTCCTTCTGTATTTATTTGAAAGAAAACTAATATGGACGTGGCATGACGTCACACCGCTGAAGCCGGCCACGCAATGTCCCTTTCGTTGCGCGCTGCTGTCGCCGCCATGTTGGTGTGCACAAGACACGTCGTGGCAAGCCTTGGCTCTTACGCGCTTAATTTACTTGTTGCTCGTGCCTATTTACCGAGAAACAAAATCCTTTGAACAATGGCTGGTTGCTTGGCTTATGACTGCACAAACCATATAATAGTGAAAAGACAGCAGGATTTTTTTTTTTTGGGTGGTGTGATGTGTGATCTGTGGTTTATTTTGTCTACTTCCTTCACTCCTGACTGTGGCGTGCCTTTATTGAATTTTCCTTTTCGGTTTTGTTTAGTTACCCCTGTTTGACTTTGTTTCCTCGTTTTTTCTCCCTCCCCTCATCTGTTTCATCACCTTCGTCACTCTTGCTTGCCTTTTACCCTTTCTCTTTCGAATTAAATTTCGATAATTTGTTTC
The DNA here is from genome assembly GCA_023313725.1 of Lithobius niger. Classification (NCBI taxonomy): domain Eukaryota; kingdom Metazoa; phylum Arthropoda; class Chilopoda; order Lithobiomorpha; family Lithobiidae; genus Lithobius; species Lithobius niger. Next base: position 10,535 of record JAHWFP010140407.1, on the reverse strand, counting down.
TCACTGGGTTTCTTCGGGAGTCTAACTTGGTTGTGAGGTACTTGGTGTTGGTTTTTTTTATAAGGCGCCTTCTGCTTTATAATGCGTTTGAATTTATCCCTGACCTTTGGTTATTAAACTGAAATATAAGAAGATTAAGTCTTCTGTTTTTGGGGCTATTTGGAGAAAGTGTAAGGGTGTAGTTGGTTTGATTAATTAAAAAAAAAAAAACTAATGTTTAATGCTACTTATTTCTTAGCAGCGTGGTTTGGAAGATACCCTAAGTCACTAAAATTTATGTTTGAGGTACCGTTGCAAAGATTTCTTTGAATTCCAATGTTGTTGAATTCTTGAAGTTAACTGAGGATTGGATTGAGTCATGTGTCTGTTCCTATGATTCTATGTCACACCTTTTTTTCGGTGGGGTCCAACTCTGGTTGGGTACGGGGGCAATATGTTGCGCCTTCCGACGTCACTCTGTTCGGCTCGCCATAAACACCGATTGCCGAGTCGCTTGACTCCCCCTCTTCATACCCACATTGCAGCATCACTCCACTCGTCTTAAATCTTCAGACTTACCTGCTCGCGATTAATGACGTCATCCACTTACCTTGGCGTGCCATACTTTGTTTTTTTTTTGCTTCGTCATTCATTCGTGTACTGAAATAAAATTGAAACTTAAATATTGAACTTATCTCGCGTCTAATTATCTTAAACGTTCGTATTATAAAAACTTAACTTAGTTCTGCTAATGATTTTACTTAATAACAGAATTTCCCGGTTTATTTATGTCATAACAGCTGATTCCCCGTTACCTGTTATGCAAATTCTCTTTCCCCCATATAACCTTTTTTAATTGGTTGCTTGCTGTCACGCCAATGAACGGTTTGCCACGCGCAGCTCTTGGGCTGTTGCTCCGTTCCTCCCCCAAGTTGGTCGCGGGAATGCCGCCAGTATTAACTGATGTTTAGCCTTTTAACTAAATCCGATCAAAATCGGTTACTTGTTTTTAACCACGTTCTCACTGTGCGTCTACCTGGACCTTCGTCACGCTTTTAGGGATGTGTCGGCGTCACTCCAGCTTTCGACGTGAATTCGCCGCCGGACTGGACTGCTCCTAAACGGTAAAGATTGCAATGATTTGTAATTTTAACTAATGTGCACCGTATCTCCTGTCGTCTTAGACTATGGGTCCCAGTTCAGAAAATGCGATAGCTTGTTCAGCTGCCGTCTCCTTTTGGTGAGGTCTGGCTTTTGGCCGTTATTCGTAGTATAGTTTTCTGCGAGGTTCAGTAGTAGTTAAAGAGGGCAGTGATCCGTTTTGTTTAAACCCATAACCCGTTGCGAGACGTTTAAACCCATAACCCGTTACGAGACGTTAACCTATAACCCGTTACGAGATGTGTTGTCCATAACCCGTTGTGAGACGTCTAATCTATCCACCCAAAACCAAAACTGGTAGAAAAACCCGCCAAGTTTCCAAAAACGGTCGGCCTTTGATGGTAGTGATATCATTCCACCAGGGAAAGGCCGCCAAGGTTAATCCTATTAGCCAAGTTAATCGCGCATATTAATAGTTCGAAAGTTAAATGAAAACTAGAAGATTGCTACTAGCGGTAGCAATCTTCAAGTTTTCATTTAACGTCCAAAGTATTATTCGGTGCGATTAACTTGTCTAATAGGATTAACCTTGGGGGTCTTTCCCTGGTGGAATGATATCACTACCTTCAAAGGCCGACCGTTTTTGGAAACTTGGCGGGTTTTTCTTCCAGTTTTGGTTTTGGGTGGATATCACAACTTTCATAGGACTGTGAACATACATAAGGTTACACCGTCTGTTTAAGATGCTTCAATCCCATTTTTGCACACACTGACTAACAATCGCTGATTTCGTTTGCTTCGCTCACTCAATCAGCGCATCCCCTTCAGTTGTTTTGTTTATCCCTGCAACTTCCCCTTAATTTTTCAAGATTTCGTTCACATTTAGTCATGCAGAAACCCCCGAAGGTCGCTGTTACTAAAACAGCAGAACGCGAAGCATTTTTTTTTGGGGGGGTTATTAACAAAAAAACCATTAGCTCGTGTATGCTCGTATTGTTGCGTAACCATCATCTAACGTGCATCCCTTTATTCTTACGCAATCCACGGCAACGTTAATGTTTCTTTATTTTGTCCTTCGTTACAGTTCAGTTTTTAGTTCATCCAGGCTTTTACAATAAATCTAAGGACCAGTCTTGATTGTTCAAGCCATTGTTGCTTAAAATCTTTGATTGCAACTTGGAAAAGAAACGAAATTTAAATTCGCCGGTGGCAAATTTCAAAACCCTCCGACGCATTTGTCCTGACCCCTACAACCCCCAAACCAACAAAAGGACCATCCTCAGATCACCAAGCATCCGTGTGCAAAAATTCAGGTATGTAGGCCTTCGCAAGTTTGCGCTAGCCATGAGCAAAAAGTCTATGGGATTTAACATGGGAAAAATCTTATTAGCTAGCTAGACAGTAACATAAAAACAACGTTATTGACGCATCTTTTTCTCTATGATTGGTGGACACTCATCCTTTAAATTTTAGTTTTTCTTAATCTCTGACCCTTCTCCTTACATTTTCCACAATTTGAAACATTTCCGTAGCATTGGGATTTATCCTCAACAAGCAAAAATATGCTTTCAGTTGCTTACAGTTAACAGACACATGTCTGCTAGTGAGCCGCCTTTTTAACATTGACAATCAATTTTTAACAATCGGATGTCTACAATGGGATGATCTACTGTTACTTGGCGGCGACACACTAGCGTGTGTCTAGATCAACCCCCCATTCCGGTTTTTTTTCGTTGGGCTCGGGACGAAACGACCCGTCCATGAAAACCAAAATCCGTCACGTAACGCCTGTCCTAAAATTTAGAAGTGTGCTTTTGAACTATTTGCGTGACAGGGTTCAGTCAAAATTCTACGGTACGCCATTATTGTGAAATTCAAGAGATCTCAAAGCAACCAAATTGATTTGTATCCTAATCCTTTTTTTGTAAACACCCCCCACCCCCACTGTCTCTCTCCATTAAAATAATGCATTAGTGAAACTATAGGTTCGTCAGAGTGCGTTTTCCTAGCTTGATGTTTGAATTTGTGAATCATGTGGTGCAAGTGTTTTATTAATCCTTAACAGTTTGGTTTTGAGTTCGGTTCGCGGCCTTAAAACCCCGCAAAACGAACCCGAGACCTCTTGCGACTTTCCCTAGATTTTTTATTTTCCCCCCGTTGTTTCCGCACATCTTAACAACCAGTGAGCGACAGCTACATTGCTTTGAATTTTACCACGACGATAAACATTAGAAGAAGAAGAAAAAACAACACGTGGCCAAAAGCAATTTTATTAGTGTCGTACCGGAAATGAAAAAAAAGGTTTGTGTAATCTTTATTGGGATTAATGTTAAACCAATATTGAGGGGAGGGTTGGGGGAGGGGGGCGGGTATTACCGCAGAAAAAAATCCTGGGACAAAGATAAGGCAAAAAAAAATGGATAAAGGCTTAGGAAATAAAAGCCTGATAAGAATAAAAAAGAAATAAGAACTGCAAGCAGGAATTGAGCGTTTTACTAGAAATCCGAGTATTATTGTTTTGGGGAGGGGGGTGATGGGACGGCACCAACTTACGTCAATTGGAGGAATGTTGGGATTTACGAATTTTGCTTTAATGGTATCAGATTGAACAATCTGCTTTGCTCTAGCCTTTCGAAGCAATTCCCCACTGAGAATCGTCCTCCAACACAGTAGACTGACAAAATAATTTTATTTTATTGTTTTTTTTTTTCCGAATTTTTTTCCTCGATTCATTTATTTCCTAAAGTTTTCTGCTGCTGCCTTGATTTAAGAACACTTGAAATGAGACTGCAACCAATTGTAGAACACATGTTTGAGAACCTACAGCCCGAGTTCGAACGTGGCAAACATGAAGCCAAAATATCGAATTTCTCAGAAAAGTCGCCAAATCTTGTGCCATAGTTCGATCGTATTTTTACATTGGGGGGGGCCCGCCCCACCCCCCCCGTTAGCGAGGCTTCCCTACGCCCCCCCCGC
>JAHWFP010140406.1:2958-20098 GCA_023313725.1 Lithobius niger | reverse complement strand
GCCACTGTTTTTCTTGATCACGTTGTTCATCCCCAAAGCTTTTCTCTCCCATGAACACGTTATCTTCATTGAACACCACCTTCCTCCGTTTTGCCTCCGGCGACAGGGAACCACGATCGTACTCCCGTTTGCGTGTAGCAGAGTCACTCCTAGCAAGGTGCTCTTGGTAGTAGAACTGGTCGTCCTCATAATCGCCTTCCCCGTCTTCGTCATAAAATTCCTGTTCCCTGACAAGTGGAAGGACCGCTCTAACCGGTGAAAATTGGTGATCTGTTCTGTGATGTCCGGGAAAATCCGGGGATGTCCGGCGATGTCCGGAGAAGCCTGGTGAACAATCGCGAACAGGCGAACTGCGATCCTTCTCGCTGTACATAGATTGACGTCGGGTTGGTAGATGTTCGCGAGGTTCCTGATCAGTACGAACTGCATGTGAGCTGCGATCCGCCTGTGAACTGCGATCGATGTGCGGCCTGCGATCGTCGTGTGAACTGCGATGGCCGTGCGAACTGCGATGGCCGTGCGAACTGCGATCGCCGTGCGAACTGCGATCGCCGTGCGAACTGCGATCGCCGTGCGAACTGCGACCGCCGTGCGGACTGCGATCCCTAGGATAACCGCGATCCGCCAAACTGGATTCAGTTCTATGTGGGCTGCGATCGTGATCGCTGCGAACTGGCGAACCGTGATGATAGATCGCCTTGTTGAGCACGGGATCCACCGTGTCAGAAACTAAATCCATACTACACGCCCTCCCGCTGACCCTTTTCTCGGGCGCGGGCAGGGCCTTTTTTGACCCGTGCCTTTTAACCTCACGTTGGACCTCCCTTTCTACGGGTGTTGAACGTGTTTCCTTCATTTTTGGCACATTTTTATCCTGTCCGCTAACCCTTTTCTCGGGCGCGGACGGATTGGTCAAACTTTTGGGCTTGTAATTATCGTGTCCGCTAGCCCTTTTCTCGGGTGCTGACAGATCGCCCTTTTTAACAGTGTTTTTAGAATGTTTACCTTCCCCTTTTTCCTTTCGTGATAACGATACTGCACTGTGGCGGGCTGGACTGTCCCTTGAACTAGCCTCCGTCTTTCCGTCGCGCGGCCTCGGCTTACCCTGTAGCGCACTGCCCGGCGAACCACCCGTCCGGATCGCCGGCGAACCCTTGCTGATCGCCGGCGAACCCTTTGTCTCGCGCTCCTCAAGACATTTGACAAGTACTGCAGTCGATCCCTCTACGTGAAGTGATAAGTCACTGTTCAGGAGTACATTCTGCTCGCCATATTCCTTAATTTGTGTGTCCGAAATTGGTTCCGAAATCGCACGAGACTCGGTGTGGGAAGTCATTGCAGCACTGGCACCAAAACTGTTGCTTGAAAAACCTTGTTGGGCTATCAACGCGTTCACCGTCGATACTAGTCCCGCGATGGATCCTAACACCTCACCTCGAAACTCCCCAATTTTCGTGTCCACGTGAGATAGCACCGTAGTGCTCACTTTATGTAAAACTTTGTCCTCCAATTCGGCCGTCCGATCCGAGACGATCGATTTAGCCGTGTCACGGGCCGCCGTCACCATAGCCCCCAATGAACCATGCGGGTAAACAGAATTTTCACCGAGTGGAAAACCGTCAAATTCCGATGACGAATCGGTTGCACTCACGACTAATTCTTCAATAAAGATCGGAGCCTGAGGGTCCTTGGCCATTTCAGCTAGTCTCCGATCGAGGGAAATATGTTCTTTCTTTTGCTTCTTCTTTACTTGTTCAAGTTTTTTGTCGGAGCGTTTCCACGTCCACAGAATGCGCTTCACTGAGGTCGGGTTATGAGCTTCGCAAATATTGCATTTTTCGTCACCGAAATCACAAATCCTACACCTCCTGCATAAAGGATGGAGATCCAAAGGTGTTTTCTGGTGCGTGCACGAAGCGAAATCACCATCCTTAAGTAGTTCATTAAGCCTAGCAAGTTCGTCCTCACTATTGTGGTCGGCCATTTTTTTTTTTTTTTTTTTTTTTAGGGAAAGAAACGCACGACTTCACTCGTGCGTGCTCAAAAACGAATGGGGTTTTCCCCACGAGGCAGGCGGCTGCAGTGCCAGCGCTGGTAGCGCGCCTAGCGGGAAAAGAGGGCAACTGACGTTGAAATTCATAAATTCAGGATTTATGGGTGGTTGAGCATGGGAAAAGCAAAATTAAACGAATTTAGCATGTAGACTGGAGGTAAGTATTTTGCAGATAGTAAGAAACATGCATTACCTGTGAATTTTGGCATTCACTGATAGACCTCGTCAAAGTTAGGTGGCGGGTACTGCCTTTACTGGCACCCAAGGGTTACAAGCTGGCTCCCCCAAAAGTTAACAAACTTCGCACTTTATTGAAAAAAGACAGGTAAACAGCGTATTTGGACCTTTTCGAAGGATGTGGTGGTCCTTAAAGGACCATTTGTTTAAAGATGAGGGGTCCTGCTTCCATCTTGAAGGTGAACTGTTTCTGAGTGCTTAAAGGGGGTTGACGACACATTTGGCTGCTACGAAGGGGCCCAGACGATGCAGTCCGATGGCTTGCTTCGTCATCTTACGGAAGTAGTGCTACGTGAAGACGGTAGTGCTTCACCATGATGATGCAGTCAGGATGTCTTGAATTGGGACGCTGTTGTGGAGAGCCGATGATGTGGAGATTGGCCTTATCTCATGCGCCATAATTCTGATATTGTAGTCTGCGCAAATGATGTTTTTTTCTCATACACACTTAGGATGATGTCTTTGAGATCCATTTTACGATGGTGCCGGCCGAGGTTTCGAAAATCTCTCTTGAATGGAATAAAAAGTTGGTTCCGGCCCCTGCAAAATTCATTGTTATCAGTTCTGTCAACGTAGTAGCGTAGTGCTCTAACTGGACATAGGAGACGTGCAGGTTCATTCGTTTCCAATAATGTTGGTAAAAGCTCGATTATTGGTTTGGTTGGTTCACAAAGTTTTTGAGATTTGGCCCCAAAACTCCAAAGTACCACCTGGTTGATTTTGGTTTCTATTGTTTTTTGAAAATATACATTACCTATTTTAAAGCATTCTCCTTCTAATGCTGATTGATTTAGAGAAAATAATTTGAAGATATCCATCCGCATCGCTACCCTACTACGCATCTTACTGCACAGCCTCCATCATATATAAACTCTAACGGAGCGGTTCAGCTCATCTTTTCGATCTTCTATTGTGCCCTGATGGCGACAAGAGGGGAGTAGGATGGGACCAAGGTAATGTATATTTTCAAACGGCAATAGAAACCAAAATCAACCAGGTAATACTGGTATTTTGGAGTTTCTAGTTGCCGTGAAAATATACATTACCTATTTCAAAGCAGTTCACAGACTAATCAAGGCGGCGGGCGCCATCAGACAAAATGCTGCTGTAGAATCCTGGTAGAATCGGCCCCGAGACTAGTCTGATTGCTTCTTTTTGAAGGAGGGCATAAATTTCTTCGCGAGCGCATGGTGAGCTTTCCATCTCCCAAGGCGGACTTCGCAGGGGAGGGGAATGAAGAAACATTGGGGAGAATACGTCACGAATAATGGAGAATAGTGCAGGGTCGGTAGTGATGGAACTACAAGCTATGGCGTAAAACCGAAAACGACACCCCACGGCTTGTGGGGGTGAGGGAATGTCAGTAAGCGGAAAGTCCGCGAAACTGGGGGGCGGGGCAATGACCGATGTGGTCGCCTGGCAGGAGTGGAGGATCGGCCAAGGGATCGCCCGTGGCCGCACCCCTGGCTTCTGGAACGGAACAGGGACGACGGAGAAGGGTCAGTCGGTTTGGAAGCAGCCTATTCCTCTTTAGGCAGAGGAACTACGACTGGGAAGCAGAGGGCGGACGGCGAATGTGACGAAGCTTAGTAGGTTTAGGCTTGCGAGATATATCGAAGTGCGGAGCAACTTTGGGAATTAGCCCTCGGAACAGGGATTCGGACTCGTGAATAGGCCTATTCCGCAGGATGTGACGAGTGGAATCATGCAAGTTCGGAGTGGTGTTGAGGGCAATTTAGTTGAGGAGTTGAGTTGAACAATGCACAAGTAAACCAATTTATGGCAGGATATGTAGCAAAACAACCCTTTCGAAAAACTTGGTTAATGAGGAAGGCAAGTTGGCATGTGTCAGTTGGTGGAGGATCGGCATAAAATTGTTCACAAAGGGCGTTGGCTGGCGTATTCAAAACGTCCACCTAGGAGGTGGCACATAAACCAAGGCGGAGTAGCCGATCGTTGTCGCGGAGCACAAACATGGGAACGGCGGCCCGACGGGGCAGGAATAACGTAGTACCAAAGTTCATTTTCGCATCTGCAGTTAAGAACCCTGACTGAGGATATGTGTCGAAGTTGAGTGGATTGGCTGTGCCTTCACCAATAGGGCGGAAGAAAAAATTCTCGTGCCCAGGCCGCGAATCCTTATCTAATTCAAGTGGCGTTCCATTTCCAAGCAGGACACCACTCTTCTGAGGAGCGTGGTAAGGAGGGTGGTGGAATGTCCAAGCAGGGGAGGCTGATGAGGGAGCTGATCTCGGAAACCAAAGCAAAAACCTGTAGCTAATCCACGGTTCTTGAACGGGACGTCGGAATCAGGGCTAGGCTTGTACAAGAAACAGTCGGGGATTATGCCTTCCACTGCTTTTAAAAGATCCTGAAGAGGGATTTCTGAAGGATAGGCATCGCCGCGAAAAGGAGAGTCATGGTGTACGGAAGACGGTGGGTCTCTTGAATAGTATGAATCTCCGTCATTATAACCGAGAAGGGATTAGCGATCCACTGGATCCGGGACAGGAGCGGGCAGACTAGGTGCCAGCGGAGTAGGATCGGAATGCTGAGAAGAACCGGGATCGTCTGTGGAGGCACGTAATCTTTTAGTCATGGAGGCCAACCAGGCCGCCGTGTAAGCAGATGGATCAGGATCAGCCAGCTGTTTCCGTTTGAAGCAGCGGAGGGAGGAGTTCATAAGAATGTGTACCCGAGCTTTGGAAAGCGGTTTCCCACTTTGGTTGGTAGCGGAGCGTGCGGCAGCGGAGAGATAGGAGGAGCAGGACGAAAGGTCCAAAGGAGCGTGGAGAGAGGAGGAAGACACCGCCTTGGTGACTGTCTTGCGGGCCTTCACCTGAAGCTTAAGGCAGGCGTAACGTTCTTTGGTTCGAAAGAGTTCCTCACTAAGAGAGCGCAAGTCTCAGTTAGTGGCTGACTGGCCGCAAGGGATAGGGGAGGTAGCGGCGGTATCGACGGGTGGAGGCGGAGTCTAAGCCTCGCACAGGAAAGGGTTAACCAAAGGTATTGCTGGGGCCAAAGACTCCTGTTCCACAGTTAATTCAAGAACCTCCGCATTCCCTGAAGGGGAGGGCTCTAAAGAAACCAGCATAATGGAAGGGGCTGGACCCTCCTTAGGTGTCCCCTTAGCTCGTGGCATCGCGGAGCAGAGCGCAGGCAAGAGCAGAGTGTAGACCGGAGCGTGTTGTGGAGCGGGTCACACAGCAACCGTCCAGGCCGGTGGTAGAGAAGAAAAGATGAGCCGAACCGCTCCGTTCAAATTTATATATGATAGAGGATGCACAGTAAGATGCGCAGTAGGGTAGCGACGCGGATGGATATCTTAGAATTATTTTCTCTACATCAAACAGCATTATGAGAAGGAGAATGCTTTAAAATAGGTAATGTATATTTTCACGGCAACTAGAAACGTTCTCTTGGTGTGAGGGTTACTGTGGAGAATTTGAAGCGAAGATGCAGAAGGTAGGATCTGCTGATAAGGCTTGTACTTCGCTGCATCGAAGGCTTGCCTCACGTGTTGTTAGAAAGATGGTTTTGTGGGCGAGTACCTTCATTGTGCAGTTGTTACTTTTAACATTGAATTACAGGGTGTCCACAAAATAACTCCTTGATTACAAAAATTCAAAACTGCTTTAAAAAAAAGGCCAATTCACATGCGGTTTGCGCTGAAAAGGTAGGAAAACTCTCCGAGGTTTTTTTGTTAGTAGCGTCATTGCCAAAGATCGGCAGTAACAGCTCTTCAGCATGACGTCATAAAGAAAATGGCGTCTCCCATTGAGATAAAGCAATGTGCAGTGTGGCTGGTCGAAACCAATTCGCCAATCACAATACAAAGACATTTCCGAATGACGTATGGAAGGGACCCCAAGATGTTACGTCCATAACAGGTTGGTTAACAAAGTTTCTTGCAACAGGGTCTGTGTGTAAAGGCACAAGGCCTAGGCGAAAGTTTGGACGAAATCCTTGCAGCTTTCCTGCATAGTCCATCCAAATCGGTAAGAGGAGCATGACATAAGCTAAAAATTCAAGGCCGACCGTACACAAAGTGCTACACAAACGACCTTGGTAGTTTTAGCTCATGTGATGCTCGTCTTGCCGATTTGGACGGACTATAAGGAAAAGCTTCACGGATTTCCTGCACACCTTCGCCCGGCCATTGTGCCTTTACACACAGACCCTGTTGCAAGAAACTTTGTGAACCACCCAGTTACGGGCATAACATCTCGAGGTTCCCTTCCATATGTCGTTCGGAAACGTCTTTGTACTTTGATTGGCGAATTGGTTTCGACCAGCCAAACCACACATTGCCCTTTCTCAATGAGAGACGCCCTTTTCTTTACGACGTCATGCTGAAGACGTTACTGATGATCTTTGGCAATGATGTTACTACAAAAAAAAACTTGGGTAGTTCTACTACCTTTCAGTGCAAACTGCATGTGAATTGGACCTTTTTAAAACAGGGTTCGTACTATTTCGGCTGAATGGATATCTAGGACTTTTAAGGACTTGTAAGTACCAAGATTCAAGCACACCATACATCTCTGAGAAGTTCTGCTGCCCACTTGCGTCAAATTTAGTTTTTCATGCAGCAGTAGTAAAGGACACCATTATAGGTCTAATTTTGTATAGTTACTTTCGGTTGGGTTATATTGAAAATTGTCTCCAATTTCAAGTTATATCCCAGTTAACGAAATAAAAATCCCGAAACAATCGCAACAATAGTTTACTATTAGCTCTGTTCCCAGTGTCTCTTAGAACAAGAAAAAAATACTAGCCGATGTTAATAAGTAATAAATACTACACAATACACGGACAATCAAAGGCCGCCCGGGGGGGGGGGGGCGTTGAATCAGACTGCGGAAGGTTGCCACCTAAATATGTGTTCTAATATATCAAATTCAGTACTTGCGTGATACCCACTCTATATTCTGCCATGCCAAACACTGGCAAAAGGTCCTTACAGTATCACCAGATTAAAGTCTCATGCTGACTGTAGTCACGGTCATGAAAAACTAGGGCAAGCTAACCTGAACAAAACTTCTAATTGAAATGATTACCATGAGAGCTTGGTAGGTACTGTATAAGTAATATTAACTTTTCACTCTGCCATGTAAGTTTCCAAGATTTTTTAATGAACTGCCAACCACTTTGTGAATGAATGCAGCTGTGAAGAAAATAAATTTGCAATGATATGTAAACAAAAACGGCCAGCAGAGGCTTTATACAATTGGTATGGAAATTAAAAGGAGGACTTGCAAGGATAAGTACTGCATTTTCAATTTTTCAAGGACTTGTAAGGCCTTACAAATGGTAAAATGAATAATAAGGACTTATAAGGTTTGTAAGCACTGGTACGAACCCTGTTAAAAGAAGTTATGAATTTTTGTAATTCATTTTTGTAAATTTTTGTCGACACCCTGTATGTTAGATACTGGAAGGAGGACAATCTAATAAACTGAATTTGAGAATAAATGAGAAAAATTGTTGTGTTTTCGCTAAACTGCATCCATATCACGCACATCAATGATCGATCGCAGAGGCCTAATATTGCCGACTTTTCCGTGATTACAAACTCTCCCGTGAATCGTGTTGGATTAAATGTTTATTTCCTTAAATTGATGAATCTTTTCGTTAATTTTGCTGAAGAAAAACCAAGATTTAAAGGGATAAAACGATGATTTCGGTAAACATCTGAAACTTTCAGTCAATTTCACGATTGACTAAAAAAAATGATATATTAGGCGATTTACAGTACCGACATAATGTACGTTTTGTAAATATCAGAGCTATCACGGTAACCCGGGACTTTTGGGATACCCTGTACAAAGAAACATTTGTGCATCACCATTCTGTAACTTACGGTCAGCATGAAATGAGGTTCGTACTTCTTCGCATCCCCACAGCCAAACTCGTGTTCAGGAAAAGTGACGTTGCCAATGAAAGATTGCCTAAAACAATTGCAAGAATCGTACTAAGAACGAAAAGTGGGGGTAAAAATCAAGTTTAATATGCTAATGTTAATCCCATGAGGTTCAGCCAAGAAAAATCATCTCTACCTTAAAAGAGTAGAATTAACCGTCATTTCTGAAATATTTTTAATTCACAATCTTGAATTAAGAAAACAAGCTGAAGCAAAAAGTAGCAAAACACTGTCATCCCACCAACATTCAGTAATGGGGAGAAAGAAGTCCTGAGGTGAAAGGAAGATAGGGAAAAAATACCCCCACCCCTAAAAAAAAATATTTAACGAAGCCTAAAATTAGTTTTCACTATCCTAAAATACTTACCTTCAGTATGTGCTAAAATCACTTTTTAGGCTTATTTTATGCTTGAAATTAATTAAAACCCCTTAAATTCGAATTTAATCCAAATTTGATTACTGTAGTTTAAACCACGCACCACGGCGGTTTGGCGTGACATGCGTATCGCATGACTGGGCTAGTCCACTCAGACGGCCAAGATCCACTATTCTCTTCCGTCAGTGGCTAACTCATGATGACATCACGTATATATAGCTAATCAATGGATAGAAGCGCTGCAGTCACCTTGCATAATGTTAAGAGCATAGCCTCGTTCAGGTTCACACGAGAAACGTAAATTTTAACACTGATTAAAATTAGATTTTACTATCCTAAAATACTTACCTTCAGTATGTGCTAAATCGTTTTCGATTTATTTTTTCTACCCGAATTTTTAAACCCCAGTGCCTTTAAAACCAGAAATGCAATGAGGTTAGCCTCTCAGGCACCTAGTGTGCATGCGTCATTGTCTTTAATAACGCAATGTCAGCCAATGTAAAATCACTTCGTTTCGAACCAGTCGCACTCAAGAAAACTACGGGTTCTGCGAAGCGGGGAGGCTGGGTGGGTTCGACTGAAGGTAAGTATTTTAGGATAGTAAAAACTAATTTTAATCAGTGTTAAAATTTACGTTTCTTACTATCTGCAAAATACTAACCTTCAGTATGTGCTGAATTTGTCCAACAGGTCGGTGGGGCAGCACGAACCCGGCTAACTCATTTGCATTGCTCTACACACTAGTGACACGACCCAAACTTCTTACCAGAAAGAAAAATCAACCCTTCCATTCCATTTCCTTGGGGTGATTCCTCTTCCCATCGAACTTGTCAACTAGCTTGCACCAATCAGACGTTCATTCGCACACACACTGAATTGCTTTTCTCGCTTCAGTGCCGACGAATAGCAAGCTTCCACTGTGTCACTTATCCACTTTACATTTGTGCATTCACTCAACGCAACCTTCATGTCTTCTTATCGAGGAAAACTTCGAAGAGGGACAACACTAAACCACGAACTCGTGTGGTGGTGAATATTTGCTCCAGAATGATATTTGTACTTCTTTCCACCATTTAGAGAAAGTTGCATGCAAACTACACTAAGACACTGACTGGTGTTGTGTAGTCATTTCACCATAATGCACATGCCACTGTGTTCATCTTTCCACTGTGAACATCATTCCACCGTGTGTTATTCTCAAGCTACTCACTGTGCCCACGTAAGACTGCCGTTAATTCCCAATTTACCTCCTGGCTGACATAAGTGACGTCAAGGACGCCACTCCTCTCGAAGTACTTATGTCCTAGAGGAAGTGAGAGACGAAAGTTTTCCAGTTGATCCAGGAACAGGCGGTGACAACCCCATTCATGGGTGTTCCTGCCCCATAAGCCCTAGAAGCTGCAAGCGCCCTGAGCTTGTGAGCTCGGACATCTTAAAAAATCCAAAAGGACAAGACCTAGCCAATTGGTGCGGGTGATGACTCGTCAGATCCACTTGCTGATCCTGGCTGGGGTCACTGGGATTGGGAGGGGGTAGCCCGATAATTGGTCCACCCGAAGGAAAAGGGGAGTTGGTTGAACTGCCCATTCTCCTGATTTTGGCCTCGTGTCCGGAACTACCGTCTTCAAGAGACAGTGGTGGAGCACTTGAATAGGACTCTTGAAGCCTTCTCAGTACTCTCTGGGCCTTGATGAGTATTGGCTGTGGCGCTATATCCGGTACGAGATTCTTTGCACGGAACTCTGCCAGGAAAGCCAGTGTGAGCGCTGACCGATCCCTTGCAAAACTTACCTGACCGACCTCCCACGACGTTGCGCCTAGCTCACCCTGCCTTGTTGCAGAGGCCAGGGCTCCTAGAATAACGTTCATCGCAAAGATGTAACAAGGGCACTGTCAGGCACTCTTTCAGGACTGGATTGAGTGAGGTAAGTTTAACATGGAAGAGACGTCTGATTGCGGATCTGCCAAAAAAAAGGAATTAAGGCCTCGTTAAAGTAAGGCATTAACGCTGACAAGCTCTCCGAAGAGCAACTACGCAACTTGAATTCTGACCACAATACACGCTTGTCCCCAAACAAGTGCTCCAGAGTTGCCGACTTTCTCTCCATGACTGGACAGAATTAGCTCCTGGACCTACCGTGCAGTGAGACCGGCTTCAAAACAAAGAAAGCCCACCCCTTGCGGGTAAGGGGCGCAGGAGTAGGAAAGAATGGTCGTGGAGGACCTTTAATATCAATTAGCTCTCACCCACATTGATATTAAATGATCAATTGGTAAAAATTGTCCCAGGCCTGGGTGTCAGCCATTCAGTAGAATGGAGCCCCAAACAAGCAGACGTTTCTGCTATTTCGCTTGCTGAAACCGTATTCGTTTCGCACTTGTGGAGGACCTTTGCATCCCCTTCCTAAACCAGGTGGAAGAGTGGGATTACCTTACTCTCCCCATCAAAGTTCGGTTAATGTTTCCTATCCGAACGGATGACCCTTCTCCACATCCAGGAAGCAGAAAAAACAACATGTTTTCCCGCTCGCTTCAATGAAAAAACCTTTCCAAAGTGCACATCCTAAACGTCGGGCTCTGAAAGAACAGATTCACTCCTTCGTCATTCCAACCCTCTGATGTCAACACGAACAAAAGCGAAAAGCAGAATTGCACCGTAGAATTCCCGAAAAGACTAGGAGTGCAATGATGCCTGCTTTGCCATGAAACCAATTCGCTTTGTAGAAGTAGGCAGGGATTTATAAGGTCAGCTGAATAATAGCCGCCTAGTTTGAGAGAAGGGGTCCAAACCCAAGCAAACATAGGTCCCAGAAGACGTACTTTCCGTAAACATTTTCAGTATCCTGCAATGAAAAAGTGGAAGAAACATTCAATTCGTGACTTGCTCAAACAAACCGGCGCCGGATTGGTGACCCAGGTGAGAATTGGAGGGTCCTGCCATGAAGAAATTCACCCCTTAGGGAAAGAAGCGAAGACATCGCTCAGACAGCATGCTGAAATGCTCCCACCGTGAGTGGTGGTGGTGGTGGTGGTGGGGGGGGGGCCGACCAAACCAGCCGATCGGCGAGTCCCCAGGAGAAATGCCCACTGGACCAGCATCCGGCAACGTCTTCCAAAACCCTCATTGATCACAAACCAAAGCCTTCGTCAAAGAAAGGAAAAGGCCAGAAATTGGACCAGCCTAGGGGACGAGAGATCCATTACATGCAACCCTGTCAGTGTGCCGTCATGAACTAAAAACAAAGCTGTTTTCAAAGAAAATTACCACGAAAGGCTAGGTCACGTAATCAGAGCTAATGACTACGGCCCGTCGGTGGGTCGACTCGGGATCTGAAGTGAGGCCCACATTCAATAAAACAAAATTTTCCTTCCTCATTTTCCACTAACAAACCAAAGCGTGGTGGTCGGGTGAATCAGATGAGATGGACCTTTCCTGATAATTTTGACAGAGGTTGCATTTAACCCGAAAGCTCCTTCTTGCAACCTTCCAAGAGACCATTAGTGTTTATGGCGACTCTGAAAAACAAAAAGGGAATAAGGGGAAGGATCCAGTGCGGTAAAGCACTGACAGATTTGATTCCCAAGCTGGGGACAATCTGTGCCTTCCTAGTGACGGCCGAAACCCCAGTTCCCAATCATCTGGTCAGTGACATGTGAACATCAAATGTGAAAGTCACATATGCCCTCGAAAAGACGTGGCTCTTTAAAGCTTTGTAACAAATCGCGTCTTAAAGACCCAAGCATGCTGAAAAGGCATCACAACAGCTCAAGGGGCGAGTTAAAGTCCAAAACTGAACGTTCAGGAATGCATAACTGGCAGGATGATTTCCATCAAAAGACAAATGAATCATGCGTTGTGAAAAAACGCTTGCTGGCGCGAATCTGAGAACGATAGGGAGGATGTGTTCTCTGTTCATGACACCATTTGCATTATGTCCTAAAAATTTGAAGTACCGAATACATAGATACACCAGCTATGTTCCGAGAAGAAACACTAGCACAACCTAGATCAATAGATTTATTACCAAAATGTACGCTCATCCTCAAACTTGAAATGCCGTTAGGTGTTAGCAAATTCCAGCCGCTTGGAAGGGGATCGACATTCTGAGGTTTCTAAACCTAGATATGAAAAGAAAACCACCAATACCTCCCAGAACGGCGTCTGGACCTCAACGGCCCAATTCGCTTCATGAGGTGTGATTCTTAGACGAGATTGGAAATCCCCCACCCGAGCAATGCCGCCGGGGCTAGAAAAGTACAGGGGTGGGGGTTTTGTGGTGTGAACTCCTTTGCAACTAGAAAAGAAAAACAACCTCACCAGACGCCTGGAAAAAATTCTTTACCTAAAGTTATGAACCAATCTAACTAGAGACCTGTCAGGCTCCAAAGAAACGACAAAGTAGACCTGACATTGCAAAAGTTGACAACTCCGTGTTCCAGGATAGCAGACTCTCGACGTCTTCAGCAGACAAAGCATGAAATTCAATTTCTACTAAAAGAGATGAACAGAGTTTCCATTCAGAATGAGAAAATGGCCCCCCCCCCGCCCCCCGGCAGAAGTGAGGCAGGGGGGGGGGGGGGGGGGAACGTCCGGTCAACCTCGGCAGGATTTACTGCCGTCAGAAACTAGTGTCTGCGAAGGTGAGAAACAAAACAGCAGAAAACTAAGCTAGCAAAGGCAACAAAAGGTTTCGTTGTGCAGTCCCCTGATTTTCGTTCCAAAACTCCAAACGTTTTACCAATAGGCCTCACATTGCACAAAAAAGGCTGCAGGGCAAACGTGGTAAATTGCACTTATATAGCCACAGATCCTCATTCAAAATACAGTGTCAGTACCAAGCAACGAAATCAAAAGCAAGGATATAAGCTAGGAATTAACAAGCAAGGAATTTAAAATTTAAAATTCCTTAATGAAATAAAAAGAAATGCCAGACTTGTAAGGTGTTTCCAGAGAACACCCACTGTGCAGTGACCGCTTGGTCAACTGGAAGAATCACCCTAAAAAACTATGATGTGACCAATGTGAAGAACCAGACGCGGCCATGCAGTGGCCTGTCAACTCCCAATCACGATGGCCGGCCACAGCCAGTGACGTGTGCGGTGAAGTGTAACCAGAATGCGGCCTAGTACTGACGAAATTGCGATGTGAAACAACACGTGGCGAACAAGGAACGCTGACGAACTGCGAAGTATACTCTGTTTAGCATCCTTGTAGGTCTGGTAACTTGCACATTTCGCACGGAACTTTATGGCGATCGCCATGTCCTGAGCGTGGGTCAAATTTTTCTCCTCGGAGATTTAGTGGCTGAACCCCGTTTTCGACGTTTTCTCCGCTACGGGGCTTTTCTTTGGGCAAACTCCAGTTTTTATTTATAAGCCTACGGCTTGGTACCAACGATTCAGCTCTGTCTCTTAGGCTCCGGCCCGGCCAAGGCCATTTGCCTAGCGACTCCCACCAAAATTGTTTTGATCATTTAAGACCATAGGCCCTTTCTGCATGCCCCAGTTTCACAATCGCGTCCTGTCGGCAGCAGAAATAATTCCCTCGCGACGTCATGTCATCATTTGTAGTTCCGATCATGCAAAATCGCACCCAACTCCAATGGAGTCTCATAATGGATTTAAAGGGGAGGGAATTATTGACATTTCATCCAGCAACTTACGATTTATTCTTACTCTAAACATAAAAACTAACGATCAGATAATTAAATAGCAACGTCACATGCCTCACGCCTCAAAACGCGAGGTTAAGCAGCCAACAATGCGTCACTTAAATTTTACTCCATGTGAAAACTTCATGCAAAAGGCTACGATGACACTTAGCTCAAAGTCGCCAAATGCAGCGTCATAGAACAGCCAGGAATTAAAAAAAATAAATATTAAAATTCCGCCAAACGAACAAATTGGAGATGCATGAAAAATAGGTGATAATTTTTTTTAAATTGCCCAAAAATTTCAAGAGTTTCTGCTTCAAACATAATGACAACAGCGTTTTAGAAAAGAAAACACGGACAGGCTTTTCGCGTTGCCGAGAACGGCCAGCAAAATGCCGCAAGCCTAGAGCGCAAGAACGCTGGCAAAGAACACGAGAGAAGTGGCGCAGCGCCAGCGTTCAAGACGCATGCAACATGCTAAGAGCAAGACTAAAAATGTGAATTAAACTTGAAAATATAATCTTTACCATCTGAAAGAAGCAGAAACACGTCCGCAAACGAAATTAAGGTTGATCTACAAAGAATCAACAACTGACAGAACGATCTAAGAGATCATGCAAAAAGTAGGCCTGATGCAATCGGGGCTATAGACCTAACCCATCCAGGTTAGTAAAAAAAAAATTAACAACTTACTAAAAAATACTTCACGTCACGCAGATTCAGAGAAAATGCACATCTTACACATCCAACAGGCAGAAAAAAACATCGAGGGGTGAACACGCAGAGGTGTTTCAGACTAGGACGAGACGGGAAGTGCCCGGACTCCGGGGCTTCTCGGATTTCCATACTTAAGTTCGGGCAGAAGTGGCGAACCATGAGAAAAGCAGGACACAATTTCCCATGCGTCCGACTGGTATAGTACCCAAAAAACGAAGTGATTTTACAATGGCTGACGTTGCTTTATTAAAGACAATGACGCATGCGCACTAGGTGCCTGAGAAGCTAACCACGTTGCATTGCTGGTTTTAAAAGTACAGGGGTTTAAAAATTCGGGTAAGAAAAGCAAATCCAAAACGATTTAGCACATACTGAAGGTTAGTATTTTGCAGATAGTAAGAAACCATCTGGTTCTGCGAAAGCAAGGAGGAATGATGGGTTCTACTGAAGGTAAGTATTTTAGGATAGTAAAAACTAGTTTTAAGCCTTGTTAATATATTCATTTCTTACTGTCTGCAATATACTACCCTTCAGTGTGTGCTGACTTTGTACTATAGGCTGAGGGTCAGCAAGAACCCAGCTAAACTAAGGGTTTACATTCTTAATATACAGTGCGCATTTACGTGATGAAGATTTGAAGATCTTGCATTTGATTTCTGACTTGAAATATTCCTTTATAACCATTTGTCTAAGTAGGCGTAGGCTCGGATTCTTGTCTGATGGTGGTGACAGATGACCGGATGAAGGACGGCTGTGAAGGCCAACGGGGCTGTATTGACTGCGAATAGAGGACTTCAAAGTGGTAAGTCCTTCCTCCCGACATGAACCGGAGCAGATGAAAAATTGAGGGATGGAGAGGAGTACGTAGGCAGGCGTCCTCAAGGTCGATGGAGATGGTGTATTCATCCCTCCGTAGAGCTTCCCTGAAGGAGGCAATGGTTTCCATCTTGAATTGCACTTTGGAACTTTGGAAAGTTAGTGAGTGATGGTGAGTGGTGGAAAGTTGGTGATGGTTGAGTTTCCGCAAGTTGAAAATTTTATGGCTTCGTCCACCTTTCTTTCCAAAGACCCTTGTCGAGCTCCAAAAAATCATCAGTTTGTTTTGGTGATTCTCGGATAGCTCCCTTTGATAATAATTTGTGGACTTCGGTTCGGAAGTCAGTGCTGGAAGGGTGAAGAAAGGGTGCTTGTAGCCTTTGACACGACTGATAGCATGTAAGGATCCGAGGTCAACTTCCTCCAAGCATGCAGATTGGTGCATTACCCCCCCCCCCCCCCCGCTCGTGACCGGGGAAAGAATTTATAAGTATCATGTCAATACTGACGGGGAACACATCTGCTCCGCCCCCAGAAGCTGCCGCGATATTGACGAAAGGAACCCTAACCCCTCCGCGGGGCTGGGAAGCGGTAGGATCTTTTCTCATAATAGTTACCAGACTTATTTCCTCCCTTAGATTCTTGTTTGGGCAGGGGAGCATCCTGGTGTTTCCTGAAAGGACCAATTCAATTTAACTTTTTCTTCTGATGGCTTGAAAGAGGATTCTTCGAAGCAGGGGCTTTTACCTTGTCCTTTAAGTCAGGGGGCACAGTCCAAAAGTTGCCCGTTGAAGAGATCGGTCGATTTGTGGATAGGCAGGAGGTGAAGTTTTCAGACAGTATTGAAATGGATGGTCGCAGCTTTTTCCAGGAAAGCAGCACGCTTGCGAAAAACATTAAAATGCAGGCTGCCACTGTCTGATTTTTGTGTCTATTGCCTAAACGAAAATATACATGACCTGCAAATGTTTGCATTTAGTTCTCGTAATGTTGTTTTACCCTAGAGAATTTAAGTTGTTTGGAACCGTTCAGCTCGGCAACCCCAGCGCGCATGCGCGCACTCCTCCTTTAAAAGTGCCATCGGCGAAAGGTTGGCATCTTTTGTTCTCTCTCGATTTTCCAGGTGGTGACTCAAAAGGGGAGGTACGGTGGGTACAGGTAATGCATATTTTCTTTAGGCAATGGAAACAAAAATCAGCCGGTGGCAGCCGGCATTTTAATGTTTCTAAATGCCGTTTGAAAATACCCATTGCCAGGAAATTTTTGCATTTACAGTTAGACCTCGTCAATGATGGTGGCGGGCACCACCTGTGTGCCCTAGGGTTGCGAGCTGGTACCTCTGGAGTCACAGACTCCCACACAGT
>JAHWFP010140404.1:0-26928 GCA_023313725.1 Lithobius niger | reverse complement strand
CGGTGGTTATCTCGTGGCCCTGCCATCATCGGAGGTTTCTCTTTAGGGGTACGTGTGTTCTTAGCAGCAAAATATTGCTGTTTTATTCGTCAGTTTTCCTCCACGTGATTAAATCTTCGGCACCATTGGCATTGACACGAAGTCTCGTATCCGAAGTGGCTTCTTGATGCAAAAAGTGCCGATTCCTTGGTTTTTGGGTTGTATTCATATGCATACCATCACTGTTGCTACAACGCTTGTTATTCAGGTTACGTGATCGATAAGGTATGGCCAACAGA
Source organism: Lithobius niger (assembly GCA_023313725.1). Taxonomy (NCBI): domain Eukaryota; kingdom Metazoa; phylum Arthropoda; class Chilopoda; order Lithobiomorpha; family Lithobiidae; genus Lithobius; species Lithobius niger. Next base: position 26,650 of record JAHWFP010140404.1, on the reverse strand, counting down.
TGGTCGGTAACTGGGCACCTTGTAGTAGAGGCGGAGGGAATAATTCTGTAGTACCACGCTCTGCTACCAAATGTTGGACGAAGGTCTCATGGATCACTGGATCAAGAACGCCATTTGCACTTCACATGAATACTTTTATTTGGGCCCAGGCCAACATTAAAGTTAGCCCACGTTTTACCCAAAGTCAAACGTTTACAAAACTCCAACCGCCAACAACACCACAACAATATACAGCCCCCAACAATGGACAGTACAGCGTCATGCGTGATTATCGTTATGCACCTGCCACAGCAGGATGAATTGCTTTTGGAAGACGAACTAGTTGTGACATACACGTGTGCTGGTGTTCGTTTTAGTTCCGAAAACTACAGAAACTACAAAAATGGTAATTCTAGTACGTGCTGTTAGCGACAAAAAGTGCCAAAACATTTCAGTTCTGGCAACAAGCTGCATATTGCACATGGAAGCTGTACACACATAGTAGTTTACAAATCCACCGGGAGACACTCCCGGAAGTGACGACGTAAGCCGTGATGATGTCATCAAAATGGCCACCGTGCGACATACTAAATGTCTATTATCTCCGGAACTAATCGATGAATCCTAATGTGCGACCTACTGTTGGAAAGGTAATTTAATTTGCTAAAAGTAATGCCAGAACAATGTATGCCATAAATTTATTAGTTTTGGTTTAATCTAAAGAAAAACATAATATGACTGCTGTGTGATAAGTTAATTCTCAATTATCTGCGGAACTAATCGATCAATCTTTTCGTGCAAACTATCGTTGGAAAGGTAATTTAATTTGCTAAAAGAAATACCTGAACAATGTATGCCGTAAATCTATTAGTTTCTGCGTAATTTGAAGGAAAAACATATTATGACGTCCTCGAGATGGCCACCATGTGATATACTAAATCTCGTGTATCTCTGGAACTAATAAATCAATCTTATGGTGTAACCTATCGTTGGAAAGATAATTTAATTGGTTAAAAGAAATGCCAGAGCAATTTTGCCGTATACGGTATACATGAGTTTTTGTTTAATATATAGAACAACACATTACAGCGTCATAAAAATGACCGCCATGCAATATATTAAGCTGTGGTATCTCTGGAGCGAATATATCAATCTTATCCTGCGACCTATTGTTGGAAATATATATATATATATTTCGCTAGTGAGCGGTGAGATATTGATATTGATATTTGTTAGAGCTTACTGGCCTGTTACACCATGTGCTCAAACTACTCTACTTACATCTAACTACTATACATCATGAACAAGTACCAGGACCAGTACCAGAACAAGCACCCAACTTCCCTATTGACCATTGTCCAATCACCGCACAGCAAGCAACGAGCACAAAGTGCTGGGACAAGAAAGACCCCTCGAGCCTAAACGAAACGCTGCGTTGCTGAGCGGTGAGGGATCGTGATTAAACAAACGAAGCTTCAACAATCAGGAAGAGAAGAGCGGGTTTATTCTTGCCACGGTACCAAAGAAAAACGGCGGGCGGCCGACAATGAGAACAGATATGCGCTCTAACAATTAGAAACAAACACTATTGCTTCAATAATGCTGACTATTAACATCGTTACACCGAATTGAAAAGTTTCAAAGTTGGTTGAGTGACACTGCGTTGCCCTCCAGTGAAAAAGTTATTTACTTTCTTAAGAAAACAAAACACCATGGATTCCAAGAGAGGGGGAGGAGGGGTGGGGGTAGGGTTTCAAACCAAACAATGGGAGAATACACGTGGTAGCAGGGCAGGAGACGCAGGAGGGGACAGAGAACCAGGGGGCTGCAGGTGGGTATCTCGCCACAATGGGGAATGTGAGAGAGAGAGAGGGGGGGGGGGGGAGGCTCGACGAGGGGGGGGTCGCAATCTATTTTCATTTCATGTTCACACATACGGGATTCAGCTACACCGGCGTATGTTACGCCGGAGTTCGAAGAAGGAGACAGTGGGGCAGTCAGCACCCTTTTCATTCCATTGCACCCAGTACAGTATTTCACTCAGGTACCGGCTAGACTGGCGTATGTTACGCCGGGGGTACAGCTAGTATAATTTAATTTGCCAAAAGAACTGCAAGGACAATGTATGCCGTAAGTCTCTTTTGTTTAATTTGAAGAAACACAAATCTACGTAATTATGGCCACTTTATATGTGTGATTAAAGTTGGTTTTATTCCGCGTGCATTTTGTTATTTATAATGTATTCACTTGTGCTGCAATTGATAATATAGAACATAACACAGCCTCCAGTACAACGACAATTCATTCTATGGAACAGGCATGTTTCATCTTTCACCCGCCAGAAGGTATGTCTGTGACAACCAGTCTCAACCCAGGGCAATCAAAGAATAAAGCAATCCTCCACAAGTCTTCCTCATACGACTAAATGGTCATGTGATGCACCCTTACCAATGGTCGAAAAAAAAAAACCCACTGATACACCCGAGTAAATGATGGACTGGTCAGAATCCACCGGAAGCAAGGCTGACCACGAAGGTAAAGTGTTATCTTGGGTAGCCTTCCATTCCCGTTAAAACATCCATGAAGGTTTGAAAGGTAAATGCACATCAATTCTGCTCCCAATATATGATGTGAATTCCTCATCCATGGTTCGCCGTGCCATGAATATAATAAGTATTCTTAAGAAGATCACAGACATCAGACTTAAGGCCGATCAACCATCACAAAGCTGCACATAGAAATTACTGTAATTTCGATGAATGGTTGGTTGTGAGTTAGCAGGTAGTGGCTAAAATGAAAACTTTGACAATGAATTCACTTTGACAGTGAATTCACAATGAAGGGCAGACAGCATTCTGAATTCATCGGCGGATTGCACGTAACACAAAGTAGGTACACACACAAGCTTAGCATCGCAAGCCATTATAATCTTCAGAATGAGGTTATCAGAATCAGGGTGATGACTTGACAGTTCAGAGAGCCGTTTAAGAGGAGGCAACAAGAATCGGCTGAATTGATATTCTGGGATGGATGAAAACTGCTGGGGTAACATAGCGTCTATGGACTTGCAAGTGTACTAAGAGAGGTACGAGATGTCATATTAAACAATGACTTTCTTGTACACTACCGTGTGCCTGTGAAGGTCACTGCTCAAGTGACGCACTGAACAATACGACACAGCTTTAATAATTTATCGTTTCGAAAAGAGCCACATAAAAAGCGGCAATGCACATTATCTTTTCATTCACATTAAACAAAAACTAAATTATTTTCGGGATACATTGTTCAGGCATTTCCTTTAGAAGATTAAATTGTCGTTCCAACGATAGGTCGCAAGATAAGGTTGATCAATTAGTTCCGGAGATACACGAGATTTAGTATATTGCATGGTCGCCATTTTGAGGACGTCGTAATGTGCTTTCCTTCAAATTACGTAGAAACTAATAGATGTACGGCGTACATTGTTCCGGCATTTCTTTTAGCAAATTAAATTACCTTTCCAACGGTAGGATGCACGAAAAGATTGATTGATTAGTTCCGGAGATAATTGGGAAATAGTATATCGCATAGCAGTCGTATTATGTTTTTCTTCAGATTAAACCAAAACTGACAGATTTATGGCATATATTGTTCAGGAATTTCTTTTAGCAAATTAAATTATCTTTCCAACAATAGGTCGCACGATAGGATTGATCAATTAGTTCCGGAGATAGTAGAGATTTAGTACGTCGCGTGGTGGCCATTTTGATGACGTCATCACGGCTATACGTCATCACTTCCGGGAGTGTCTCCCGGCGGATTTGTAAACTATAACATGTGAGCAGCTTCCGTGTACAATATGCAGCTTGTTGCCGGAACTGAAATGTTTTTGCACTAACAGCATGGACTATTCGGGATGGCGTTGGTATCGGTGCAAACTGAATGTAGAACAAAAAATTTACGAGATTGGGGAATTTTAAGCCGGATTTAAGTGTAAGTCAACCATTTGAAAAAGTCAAACACACCTTTGATAGTCACGACTTGTTCGTCCAATAAAAATTAGTATGAAAAAGGTTGGTTTTTTTTTACCACAAAATGTGTTAAAAGTTTTTTTAAAGCCTCATCCCTCTGTGCCAGAGAACCGAATGTGTAAAAAAAAAAAGCCTCATCACTCATCAGTTTTCAGCTTTTTTGTGCCCAAGAACCACTTTTTTAACTTTGCATGGCCATAATGTTGGTAAGATATAAGCGGTTTCTAGTAAAAGCCCTATCTTACCATTTTGCTAACTTACTCGGCAAATAAACTTTTATTATCATATCATTGTCATTAAAATATCTTCCCTTAGGTCCATATCCTACCTGTTTCTTTATTAAAGCTAATCCCGAAAGATGTTCTGTTTAATTTATAACCTAGATTTTTGGAAGTCGCTAGCAAGAATAGTTCGTCTCGGTTGTATTTTTTGAAACACTTTTTTTCCGTCAGACATGTTATTAACGTAACCTTACCTTAAAAACATAATACTTTACTAATAAATAATAACCTCACGTTGAACATTTATTAACGAAACCTTCAGGGAAAAAAAGGCACCTCACTTGCGGGGATGCTGGCTACGGGTACGATGGTATACCTTCAACTGGTGCAGTGGTGCTGGCACATTCTTTAGAGGGCCAGTTGTTAAAATCAGTCAGGAATAGGTAAAGATTATGTGTTTAAATCGTGGAATAGTTCTTGGCCACAAGAAATTCAGACAAGATTTCTATTTGCTCAGGACCATGCCGAAATGAGTAGAGTAAGCCAGCTAATGTCGATGCATCTCGCTGCCTTTGTAAAAGTATTCAAAATGTGCAAGTTCATTGCTGATGGCAAGTGAGTAAAGATTGTGTATGTTGTTGAATGGATAACAGTTAGTAGCACTGCAGGCATTGTAACTTGAACGGAATTCATTACCATTTCCTGAACCGTGCAATTACAACAGGTTGGGACTGCGATGGATGCTGGTTTACAGACCCCAGATGTACCAGATGTCAAGAATTCTTTTTTGTTATTTAGGGCATCCTTAACAATACAGGTGATCCATGGAAGGTTCTTTCTCTTGCTCGTTGTTGATGTAATGAGAGGTTCACTATCGTGTACTGCTTTTTGAGATGGTTTTGTGAAGGAAAAGCCTTGCCTTTAGAGCAAATAGATTCCATGGATCGCTAAGTTAACAGTAAAGTTAACATGATAGCTTAACACAGAATTGCAACAACAACTAGTTTCTGTAGAATATGATTGCAATATTGGACAACCTGATAGATGGGGTAATATAGTTTGCAGATTGTGCAGAATTTATCGGCTACCACTGATAAAATCTGAGCAATGGAATACAGTAGTTTTTATTGAACTCCTTAGGCCACGCAAAGTAGATAAAATGTTTCTCAGGTGAATAGTTTCACAAAGAAGATGAGGCAAGCGGGTTTTAATTTTATTTATTTTTTACCGAAAATGGTGATGTGAGATGACGGTGTTTTTTTTATGAACACAAAAAATGCCCAGCAGGTCCTTAAAAGTCAATACAAGGCCGTAATCTACTGATAAGTTTGCATTTGTACCATTTTTTTTTAAACAAGATTAAAGCAATTTTAGAATTATGTGACTAATGCTTGGTCTTTTAATACTCTACGAGGTTAATAAATGGGAGCTCATTTATCACAGCAATTTATCTAAAAATCATTCTAGAAGATGAACTTGACAATGTGCGATGAACACGAATTTTTTTTTGAAAACTGGAAAAAAAAAGCTCAAATACGTGACGTTTTATAGCATGCGGGCGGTGTCTGAGAACTATTTTTATATGTGAGGCCTTATGTGCATTTCAATTGTTTTTCGTTTGTAATAACGCTGTAGTTCATAAAAATAAATTTGCAGCAATACATTTCTATAAGTATAAATAACTAGTTTTCATTGTGTATTGATAGAAAACACAAAAATATTTTGGTTTTTTAAACACAGATGGTGTGCTTCAACCTGTGTTTATCCTTTGATTGTTGATTTGTTGATATTGTGTGTGTTGCTACACATGAAAGATAATGAATGCAATGCATTGCAGAAGTAAACAAGGAAGATAACAAACACGTCCCATCAAAATAATAATTTTTATTTTTTAATAATAATAATGACAATAATAATGGTAATGTTTTTAATCCGGAGGGGGGGGAGGTCGGGTATTAACAGAGATGGAGTTATCCACTTATGTCTTACCTATAATTTCAAAGTAGGAGCCATAACTATTGTAGCGGCAGTTCATTTTAAAGCTTAATGATCCTGCTTGCAAATATTTGCTACCGGCATTCAAGTTTGGTTCTGTTCATAACCAACGTGAGTGGATGACCCACAATATGGCCACCATGCTTGGCAGTAAAAAACCTGGACGAGTAATATCCATTAAGTCAGTGATAATTGAATGTGTTATGCGTAAGTCAGACTTTGTTGAGTTTTGGTTGTGCAGTGGTGATAGTGCTAATACTGTACAGGCAACTTAAAAGTCATAATTGTTTTTCAGGAATTGACAGCTGCTTGCTTCCCTTGTTTGATCCACATATCTCTCCCAGAAATCATGTTTTGGTAGCCATCAAACGGACTGCAGATTAGGTTCTACCATGAAGGTTTCAAGATTTGTAATATGCTGTAAAATTTTGTATAATGGTGTATTGAATAATTTTTATATATTGTATTTGTACAATCTTAACAAGTCGTCATAATTTTAGTTCATAGTTCAACTTAGTTGTAACATACTTGACCACAACCGCGTGTAAAACTGTTATTTTTCACAACATTAACATGCGTACTCTCCCGTCCCTTAGTTGTTCACCTGGGGCGAAAGAGCGCTGACCAATCTTTAAAATGCCTCACTGTTAGTGTTAAGGGAAGAGCATGGGTGTCGTCATTTCGCGTTTATTTCCATTCAGTTTGGTTCAGCAGTACACTTCATTACAGTGCGGAATTCAGTTCACCAAGGCCTTACGATGAATTGTGTTTGTGTATCATCGGGTGGCAAGCAGCAGAATGATCTTTGATCTGGCTGCTTTCCTTTTGTCGTGGGAATATTCCAACAATCAAGCTGGATACTACACAAGTGTTTCGTCATTGCTACATACACAAATGTTTCCCAAAATTCCTGGTTAGAGTTGTACAGTAACGGCCAAAAGGTTGCAGCCCCAAGATCTACAACAATAGGTCGAATGGGGTGGAGTGTGCGCTGGCAAATTGCTGTTTCGAGCCTGCTTTGTTGCCTTACAAGCATGTTTCAAGTAAGCTACGGTAGTCTTGTGAATGGTTTGAAAAAAAAGAATGTCGTAACTGTAATGGCATTAACGGGATTCCAAAATATAGCTTGTTTATCTACATCATAAAGGACGTATGATGTGCGTGTGTGTTTGTGTGTTTGTACCTGTACTCCTCTGGAACCCAAGCACCTACGGGAGTAGGACCAAACGAAAGATAATTAAATTGCGCACAGTATAAGCCTATTTTCATCGATGTAACTTGATGTTATGACCCTCAAAAACGCGAAAAACCCTGAAAAATTAACATCAAAGTTTTTAACCCTCTTCATGTTTGTTCATGACGTCGTAGTTTGTTCATGAAAACCTCCTTGAGCAAAGAGAGATAATATGGAAAAGGAGGCACGGGCAACATATTTTGCAACACACCACAAATACATCTTAAAATTGGTTTTATACTAACTGACTTGATGCAGGGAAAAATCAAAGCAATAGATTTGGTTTTAAAACGGTGTCAAACATTTGTGTTTTTGAAGCACGGAGGTGCGTGGATTGAACGAGCAAAGCGAGAGATTTCCACGTAAAGTAAACCTTTTCAATGTGTGTCTCGCTTTGCTCTATCAATCTTTCATCTCTCACCTTCGCAGGAGATTACTGTTGTGAACTGCCAAAAAACTGTTGGCCTCTAATTTGTATTTTAGAGGCCTATTTTGCCAAAATTAGTATTGGCCTCTATTTTTTTATTGTAGAGGCATATTTGCTCATTAATAACCGTTTTTAATGAAGTTAGATCTCTGGCGCTAATTTTTTTTTTTTAAATATACTTAGCGCTACGCAAATGCTGTATAGCCTATCCAGACGTTTTGTAGAGATCTGTAGTCTTCCCGTAGTAAATTCGTTTTATGTTGGACGCACGTTAAAAATGGTCTCGCCATAATTGGCCTTCAAATTTTACTTTACACCCAAATCCAGTTGCCACTGCTCCTAAAATAACAACAATTACATCTGACGTTCTGCAGATGTTTCTCCAAGTGAGGGATCATATCAGCGTTTGTCATCAGAAACAGCGCTTTTCTGATAAATTGCTTGATCTTTTTGCTTGACTCCTTGGACGTAAAAAAATAATATTGACCTTCTCTCCAGATAAACGATATCGCATACTACTCTCTTATAATGTGCTTGATTGTTTTTTATGTGGAAGGTCTGTCTGTATCATAAGTGTTGCAGCAAGAAAACTCCTCGAGCGCAGCGAGACGACACGGAATGAGCGAGCGATTCTGCTAGTAGTAATTAATATGATAAGTAATGTAAGCTAATGCTTCGCTATTTCTTTGGAAATACTAGATAAAAAAAATAACACTGCATCTTTTAGGTCGAGCCAAATACTTGAAACATATTTTTAGCTTTTCTGAATGCAATTCTTAAAAGTTTTATCGTATTTTTTGGCGCTTCTGTTTGAAGGTGAGCATGAGGGCCTACATAATAAACTATAAACTACTCATGGAAAAATGACATTTGTAGTCTAGAAAGACTGAAGGTGGCAAAATGGTGTCCTAAAGTAAAAGGTAACATTCAGTATACAGTAAATGGTTGAAGTGAGTAAATAAAATAGTGCAGGAGGGATGAACGAACACCCATCATAATAACGTTAGCACAAACGATTCCTTTAGAAAAAAAAATTGGTGAAATATTTTCTGTTGAAATATAAACAAATCTTTCAAAACAAAGTGCTGGGCGTTTATTTATTTTGCCTATTTTGCCAAGGAATTATTATTTTCTTTGAATTATTTTATTTTTCACTTCACTCAAAGCAGTGTGCCTCGTCAGGCTTTACTGCACTTCACTCTGTAAGCATGGCTTTTAGTAACCACATTTTCATCGCATGCTGTAAAAGCACTTGACCTTGATTGGTCATGATTCCTAATGCAAACATTTCTTCTATAATGTGGTAAGCAGTAGTGGCAGTTGTCTCTCTTATGTGGCTTACTTTACGACACTAAACTTTTTTATAATAATAATAAGGCTGTACCAATCAGCATTTTTTCTGCAGAACAGATTCCGATCCGATCAGCCACAAATTGATTGGTGTACTGATCCGATATAACCGAACGGATCGCTACCGATTTTTAACAAATATTTTTTCTGGATTACACAAACTTGTAAGCTAACAAATTTGTAGGTTAATGCAAACATTGGAATACATTTTTTTTTTTTACCCAAATAAAAGTAAATATTTGTCTGTTATTAACTGTAACCTACGCAATGTAAAACATTTAGTCCTAGCCTAAATTAAAACAGAATGTAACAAAACATGTGCTGAAACAGAATTTATTCAATGCTCATGGGCCTGGCAAAAATCGAAAATCTGAAGGTTTTTGTTCGCCGAACCGATATTTGCCGATCAGCACAAAATCTGCCAAAATCTGTTCGGTACAACCGTAAATAATAATATACCAATAATAATAATAATCTTTATTTCAGACCACCTGGGTCTATATAAACCTACAAAAAGACACTACTTTACACATTAAAGAAAATCGAAAAACTTAAGTCTTCCACTCGAGTAGACTCCACAACAGCGAGAGAGTTTCTTGAATAGATGGGAGGCTTGAGTCAACAGCTGCCCTCACAATTAGGTTGTGAGAGGTGTAGAGTCTGCTCAGGAAAGCGAAGGTCCTTTGTCTGTGAATTTCGCCGAAGCTGCCTACTCTTAGGGTAGCAAAGAGCATGCTAGCACTGCTCCAACTTGGCACAGTGGAGCAGACGAACAAACAAAATGGAACCAACCTTGTTAACTGTTAAGAGGATGACAGCAGAGTAGCATGCAAGTGTTGGCTTCATTGTGTTTCGTCATTATTGTGTAAGTTTTGTTTAAGTGGAGTTGTTCTCCTCTTTAAACGACCTTTAAAATGGTTGTCATTAGTTATGATTGGCTACCCTGCACATCGCATACCATTATAAAAACCGGTGTTAACATGACAAATCGAGGCCATGTAATTTTACAACCAACAGTTGAAAATGCAGTCTCCTTAAAATATATGCTGACCGAGTGAAATAGTGGCCATAATACAGAGGGGGCCAGTTTTATTAATTTTGACAACTAGTTTTAATATGTATATATATTATAATTTTAAAAAGGGAATAAAGTAGTTTATAGGATTCACTAAAGCTAGTATTGACTAAACATAGCAAATCGTATGTAAAGAAATTAAGCCAAAAAGCAAAAACGTTTAAAAATACCAGTTTGAATTCATGAGATCTCAACATTGCATGGATTGCATGTGGATTCGTTCAGCAATGCTGGAGGCTGACATGTTTGGGTCCATCCTGTGAAGTCCACTTGAGCCATTCCAGAACGATGATGTAAATAAGGCTTTAGTTTAGACCCCCCTAAGCAAAAGTCATAAGACTTGTTGCCAGTTGGTAATGCTGCTTACAACATCCCTGTCTGTAAGGGATATTTGTTTAGGATTGTCTTAAAAACATTCAAAGAAGCAGCCCAACAACTATCAACCAGTTAGGTAACTTGTTCGAATCATTCACAATGTCAACGGCGAAGAAGGTTTACTCAGCTTGAAACTGTGACCACGATGGCAAAATGTGCTGGCTTGGGGTGAATTATCTTGTAGCATTTAAGGAGTTTCTTCCCTCCTTTTCCTCTGTTCTAGGGTTGGTAAATTTGTACTCTGAAGCCTCACGTTGTACGATTCCCCCCCCCCCTTCCCATCATGATCCTTGTGACCATTCTTTGTGCATACTCAACTACAGCAATGTCTTCCTGCAGCCATGGAGCAGATGCAAATTCCACATATGGCTGCACAAGACCTTCGTACACCTTCACAAAGGTCTCAGTGAAAGATTAGACGAACTGTGTGATAGGAAACCAGCCACCTTTTTCGCTTTGGCCGCAGCTGACTTACATTGGAAATCAACAGAAATATCTTCCTCAATAATAATACCAAGATGGTTTAAGATGAGGGACTCGTCAAATTCCTTTATATTGTACTTTGGACGTAAAATGCTGTACTCTGAGCACTTCACGTTCATGGTACATCAAAAGACTTAGAAGAATGCAGTTTGAGGTGGTGATCTGTGCACCACTTGTGAAACTTTGGAAACCTTCCCTTTCTGTAGTCATTAAAACTTTCTGGTCCACCATTGTGTCGTCGGTGACGAATTTATTACACTCATGATCGATACCTTCGTTTGAATTCCAAGTACATAACGGAAAAAAAACTGGTCGCAGGATAGATCCTTGGGGAACCACCAGACTTAACCCTAAGCCAATCTTAGGCTGCAACCATTCACACTTGACTCTGTTCCCTGTCATACGGATAGTCCTCAAACCATTTAACAATGGGCATGCAACTCTGGCCCATTTTATGAGTTTTTCAACCACATCTTCTCTTTTTTGGGGATGAACCTGTCCGGCACTGGAGGATTTGGTCGGCCATTAACAGTTGTTCTTAAAGTGGCAGGACACCCAAAGTGCGCAAGTCTGATCAGCATGGTCCATGGAGTCAAATTCTTGTCAACAACGGCAAGGAAAATGTCATCAGCGTGCACTCCTTTATCAATAGCTTTAGTTCAAGCATTTCGGGCAGTGAGCAATCTGGTCATACGTGATTTACCCTTTATGAAAGGCCTTTGCCAGACAGATGCCGCTATCTGGGGCAAAGGCCTCCATCGGACAGAAGCTCCGACATTCTCCATCGAGCTTGGATTGTGACACTTCCCGTTTGCTGGCTTCAAAAAAAGAAGGAAGGAAAAGAAGTCTTCCAATTTTACTCCAAGAAGAAAAGAAAATTATCATTCTGCCAAGAGTCCTCCCTCACCTGTGCAAAAAGACCAGTCGCATCGGAGAGCTCCATCGCCTCCACCCGCAGCAGATCAAGCAAAGTCTGTGCTCCTCCACCTCATCCAACAAAGGCTACCGCTCTGTTACTTTCCGGTCAATGAAGAGGAAGCAGACTAAAGGAAATGGGGTTCCAGGAAACATTCCTCTCCTTTATCACCAGTCAAGAAACAGCATTCCCAAGCCTTGAAAAACTAATCCTTTTTAGATCCTCAAGAACAAGCTCTAAGAAGCAGAATGAATAAGACTTATCTTTACCAGAGAAATACAAATGTGTTTCTTTTGCGGACTATTAAGAAATGGCCAACACGCCCATGACTAGTTTTCGAAACTGTCCCTGCTGACTTTTGCCTGTGGCCACCCGAAGCTTCAAGTGCTTCTAAAAAGTGTACACTTCAAACAGACACCAGCTTCACCAACAGAGACAAGCAAGCACCAGAAAAAAAAGGCCTTACACAGTCCTCCTTAGTAGTGAGATGTCTGCTTCACCATGGTGGTTTCCTCAAAGGAAATGGCTCTGCTCTGGAACTGGACGAACCCGTAACTACCCCCTCCTTCTAAGGGTTGGACACTTTTTTTCTTCAACATCAGAGGCAAAGGTGCTAACCCGGCACCCTACGATGAAGCTAATTTTATCCCAGATTCGGCTCTGCTAGAATCCTGCACTACACTCATGTCCACTCTTTACATCACCATCAAGAAGATGGAAGACGCTTCACTGTTGATGGAAAAACCACTGTATGCTCGGCGGTAGCCATCCACTGACTGATTAGAATAGTCATTATTAGTATGCTACATCATCGCGTTAGTCGTCACCTGTGCAAGCTTACTGCATCAGATGAAGATTCTGGAACTTCACACATTTCCATTTCACAAGGATGCAACCCTCTTAGAAAGAGAAATCCTTAGAGAGTGCTGAATTCAAGCAAGCTCCCACCACTTAAGCCCCCAAGAGGAAGAAACAGTAGTAGCAACAGGAGAAAGTAAAATGGGACCACTTCAAAGAAGGGCTGCCTTCTCACAGATCTCCCGTGGTGGGTTGGCAGAAGAGGAAGAGGTCATCAGAGCCTACGAGATCAAATATCTGAAAGAAGCATTTACGCAGCAAGTTCCTGTGAAAAAGGGGAAAGGCGGAACCACTGCTGACACCCAAGATACTACCCCCCCCCCCCCCAACCAGATTCAACTGAAGAGAAATTCAACTTTGATTGGTGGTTATATACAAAGACATGCAGAAGCTTGGAATGAGATTATGGATGCCCTGTGTTGCTTTTTCATAATCTTGCACGGTTAGCAACCGAAGTTTATCAGCTACCCAAAACTTTCAAGTTTTCTTCCTTGGGACTTCGCTCCTGCCCCAGTTTCAGACCCCCCCCCTGCAGACGTGGAAGCCCTCATCTGAAAAGATGCAGAAGAAGTTTGCCAAGACTGGACAAACATAGTGTCTACAGCTCAACCTTCTTGGTACCGAAGAAAACAGAAGGGACTAGACAAAAAGTTAATCGAGAATTCAAACTTCAAGCTGGAAATGCTGGAATCAATCTGGAATTCGGTTTAACACCGGGAATACACACTATCCATTGATCTGGAGGATGTCTCTCTTCATGTCACACTGTGCCCAAGCGTCCATCATTTGTGCCAATTCAATCTCAATTGAAAATGTGTTCACTTCAAGGCTCTCCTATTTGGACAGATCATAGCCCCAAGGATCTTCACTTCTCCCACCAAGCTGATCCTAGGGGCTCTTCATTCCGGAAGGATCGAACATACGCCTACTTTGACAACTGGCTCCTCCAGACCAAAGGTTCCAAGAAGATTCTTCTGGATTTATAGAAGACAACGGATCTTCTTTTCAAGCTTGGATTCAGGTTCAACTTAAAAAAGTCTTGTATGGAGTCCTGTGTACCTGTGAAGTCCTTCATGGTGTTCTATTTGATTTGGAAAATTTCACCGTGTGCCCTTCACCAGAAAAAGTGGTAGCCATCAAGAAAAAAATCACCAATCTTCCGAATCAACAGAACTTCTCCATGAGGACCCTGCAAGGTCATCGGCCTCCTGGATGAAGCTGCAGGTCTTGTTTCATATGACAGATAAGAAGCTTGCTTTCTACAATGGTACTGAAAGGCTCACTGGGGGAAACACGGATCAGACCTGTACCAGATCAGGATTTAGATGTCATCGGATTTCCCAGCAACAGAAGTCTTTTGGTGGTGCGACTCCACTAACTCTTCTACAAGAATCCCGGTCAAGAATCCTTTTCACAGATGCCTGTCACGGATGCTTCGACTTGGATGGGGTGCCTACACCAGCTCCTTGACAGCTGCTGGAATTTGGACCCAAGAGGAATGCAAGTGTCATATCAACATCCTGGAGCTTTGTGCCATCTACCTCGCCATGCTTCACTTTCAAAACCATCAGAAAGGGAAGACCATCCAAGGACAGTACAACACTGCAGCTGTTGCCTACTTGAACAATGGACAAAGCACTCAAGGAACCTCCACTGCCAAGCGAACCAGACCTTCCTACTGGCCTTACAGCTGGAGATACGTATCACGCCTCTCTACATGCGCGAAAACTGGGATGTCTTGGCGCACCAGCTGTCACAGCAAGGCAAAGTCCCAAAAATAGTGGAAACCCTTAAGACTTTCGTGTGCAAGAGGATCTTCTCGCCCTCTGGGGAACCCCAAGATAGATCTTTTTGCCACAAGCATTAACCATTAGCTTCCAAACTACATGCGCCTTTTCCCAGACCCTCAAGCGTGGCCGATGAATGTTTAACACCCTTGTGGATGAACATCTACATAATGATTCTGGAGGTCGGCTAAAAGGAAGGCTAAAGGGAAAGAGAAAGCTAAAAGGAAAACCGGAAGGACAACAATCACTTCTCCCCTCCTCACTCCCACATTGAAAATGCACTGCAGGCATGAGTGGTCGATCAACTCAATAAAGCTTTAATCTGACAAGTCGTCGGGCCGAACAATCACTTCTCCCCTCCTCGTGCCCGCATTGTAAATGCGCTCTCCCATTCTACCTGCATGCAAACAGGAGGCAGGCATGAGTGGTCGATCAATCTGACAAGTCGTTGGGAAGAATGCCGGAAAAATGTCCCGGGAAATGTGTCCGTAAACTTAATTCATGACCGGCCCTGTGCATGGCACGGGCTTCCTCTAGTGTTCACATATTACTTCCCTCCTTACGTGCTTATATAGAAAAAGCGGAAGGAATATTCATCCTCATCGCCACATACTGGCCAGCACAACTGTGGTACGTTTACCTGTTGGTGCTACTGATTGACTACCCCAGGAAGCTATACATGGAGGAAAATCTGCCCACCCAGAAGAAAGAAAAGATGGTACAGCAATCACTACTAGTCCTAAAACTTCATGCCAGGTTACTGTCCCCAGGCGGATGGCCTTTCGGAGTGAGTTGCCAATCGCATTGCTTACTCCTCTAATGGAGTACGCGCAAGCTGTATGAAAGCAAATGGATTTGGTGGCATCGTTAGTGCTCTGGAAACCATGCTAATTTCCTGGCTGCAACTCTAGCCCATTTTATGGAGATCTTCAACCACCTCTTCTCTTTTGGGATGAACCCATCCGGCAACAGAGTCTTATGTTCGGCCATCAACAGTTGTTCTTAAAGTGGCAGGATACATCTCAAGTCGTCGATTACTTCAGGATCATCAGCCTTCGGCGTTGACGTTCAACGTTCGAAGACATGTCTTTAGAAAGCTATTTTCTCAGCTAGTTCCCTGCTACCAAGAATTTATATGGTTGGGAAGGAGAATTTGTGACTGAGACCCATACTGAAAACGTCTTAAATACTAGTTAGATATTAGTTCAGTCTTAGTTTATAGAGGGCGCCATGTGTTTTATGTGGGAATTTCTACTCAGTTTTTAGCTTAAAATTAAACTGAACTAAACGAAACTAACTTGAATTTAATTATTATGTAGGTTAGCTTTATTGTAATTTAGTTTACCTTAGATTTGGGGTAAAAAATTAGCAAAAATTACTAGATGGAACGCGTGGCACCCTCTGAAAACTCGGACTGAACTAATGGGGGACGAATCTAACATGTTTAAATAGTGACGTTTTAGAGTTACAAATTCTCCTCCCAAACCCTATAAATTCTTGCTGCTACTGACAAGCCTACAAGCTACTACTAAGTCCATCACTGAGGCTCTGACAAGTAAGACAGTCTTCCTTCTCGCCCTGGCTTTTGGAAAACGCTGTAGCGAGGCCCAAGCCTTGAACATGGACGAGGCCTATCTTTGTTTTGATCCAAAGTTCAGCTGGGTGTGGCTATTGCCACAAGCCTCGTTCCGAGCAAAGACGCAGGCAACCATTGAAGCTTCCAGATCCTTCTTGATCCAGCGCTAGTTCTCCGGGTGGGCATGAAGAGGAGAGGCTCCAGTGGTCTACTAGAGCAGTACGTTGCTGCCTCGATGCCTCAAAGGATCCGAAGTGGAGAAAAGGACAGCCATATCTGTTCCTCCCTTAAGTTCCAGCTCTCTACAGATGACGCCAGTTATTCTGGATCTGCCTACGAGAACTTGAACGAATCAACAGCTTCAGACAAAGTCAGCTAGATGGCCATGAGATAAGATCCCTCCCTGCCTCTTCTGGCTTAGATGAAGCCTTCAGCCTGCCTCCGAGAAATGCGAGACCACCTGCACTAAGCACTGCACAAGAGACATGACCACCCAATCGACTGCTTTAGTGTTCCTAGGACCACTCTCCGTACATGAGAAGATTCAAGGCAACTGCCAACCGGTTAGTTAAAGTCTCAAGGACACAAACATTTAATCGGGGAGGTATTCTGGAATAAAAATATATAATTTCCTATTCCGCAGCCTTAATAGATAAATGTGTTTACCCCCAGAATACCTACCCAACTTACCTCTCCTCATTTTTGCCGCTAACAGTACTCCTGACTATTTAAAGATGGCTGCCTTACTGTGCATGCACTTCGCCTGGACTGCCTGGAGCAAGCCATCACTTGGTATTTTGGCTATACGAACCCAATTATCGATGTTGCCTCCCTCATTGTAGCCACCAACTGCGCCCTGACTATTAAAATGGTTGCCTTACTGTGTGTGCACTTCATTTGGACTGCTTGGAGCAAGCTAGCATTGGGTATTTTTGGTTGGAAGAAGCAAGGACTTTTAAATGCCAGGAAGCTTAATGAAGACAGTGATGCAAAAATGTAACTGGGTAGGTATTCTAGGGATAAAACAGATTTACCCATTCATGCTAGGAGTGAGTGGTTGCATGTTTTTTAACCTGGTATCAAGATTCGGAGAGCCAAGGTTGCGTTTGTTGACACAGCCAAGGGAAGGATAGACTGAGTACGGTTTTTCCATGTTTCCACTTATTCTATGGGTGCTAAACACGGATGGTGCACAGGTAGACTGCCACCTTCTGTTGGTGGCAATGATTTGGCCCCTATTGAACAGTGCCAGTGTCCCTGTTTGATGATATTCCATTAGTATTCCAGTCCATCTGTCCAGTCAAGGGGGGCACATGATCTAACTGAACATTGTCGTTGGAGGTCTGGCATGCCACTTTTCTGCCTTGGTAACAATTTCACAGAATTTCCAAATTGGTGATAACGTCAAAAGCCACCTTTAAAATTACAGCTGATTAAAACTGTTGTCAGGCAGCTGACTTGCGTATGCTGGCAATTGACGGACCAGATGTACAAGATAGCAAGGTTAGAGGACCCACTGTTTCACTGCTGGGGAGGTAGGATGGTCTGGTTTTCAAGTGAGGGAGGCTTTGGCAAAGTTTGGTAGAAGCGTTTGAAGGCTAGCGACGAGTCGATGGTGCATGCAAATGGTGTGTGACTATGTGACACAAGGTGATGTGTCATGAAATTGGTGGGAAAAACGAGGAGTTTGGCAGAGAAGTTTGTGAGGGGTTACAAATGGTAGCTAGGGAGGAGATAGTAATTGGAGAAGTGGGATTAAGGATGTGGATATGGAAAGGTGTGCTGGTGATGGAGAGTACAGCCTTTTCAACGGGGAGGTGACGGAAGGAGGAGAAGAGAATTGGATGAGAGCGTTGGTATCTGGGAAATGGGGGAGTTCTCTTGTTTAGGGGAAGGAGAATGTTAAATGCAAGAAAACTGGTGTGGGAGGGGAAGATGAGAACATAACGTGTGGGATCTGTGAGACGGAGGAGGCCTTGAAACGTGTGTGGCCTTGTAACTTAATAGCAAGAAGCAATTTGTTTAAGAGCTCCACAACAGAAAAATAACAAAAAACAAAAAGGGTTAAATCATAAATTTTTTCGAGTCTTTTTGAAACAGTTCATAACATCAACAACTTTTTGTGGAAAAGAGTTCCAAGGATCTACCACTCGATGGGTAAAGAATTGCTTTACGCTGTTGACTCTGGCTTGTGGTTAATATCTTGCAGGTGTCCTCAAGTGTTCATGGTTGGGGAGAGATTCCAGAAATCACTCCCATCAGTATCATACGGTACCTTCCCAAACGACCAAACGGAGCGAACTATACGCACCACTGTTGGTGACAGTTTGGCTCATTCCCTGCTAATATCCGTGTTGATGCGGCTTGATTGACGTCAACATCGTCAGCGATGAATCTGTTTCGTTGAAACTGTTACGTCGCGCATGCTCAAACCTCCACCCCAGCAAACCACCTCCCCGAGATGGTTCGCAATTTGGCGTTGCTCTCGCCTGGTCACATCCATTAGCCAGGTCTGGTAGTGGTGAAGGTATGACGTATCGAATACTTTGCTGAACTTGTTGAGCTGTATTGTAGTTTAGGAAGGTACTGAACGGCTGACGCAACATCACTGTGCACACACGAAGTCAAGTTTGGAGCCAAACGATTTCTAACAGTGGTGCATTCTGTTCGCTCTGTTCGGTGCTTTAGGAAGGTACTGACAGTATCCCTCCCCGCATTTCTTTCGTTTCTCAAAAGCTTAAGCAAGTCGAGTCGTTACTCATAGGTAACTCTGCTATTCGAGTTGCTTGGCACAACACATCTCTCGATGGTCAGTTTATCTTTTATAAGATTTGGGCTCCAACTAGAGCTATAGTAGTCAAGAAACGAGTCAATGTAAGTCCTACATACATGTGTAAACTTGTCTGTGGGGATGGTCTTAGTACAGTATTAGGGATTGGAGGATCTTAGGAGGAGGAAGAGGCCATTCGTCGACTCCTCGTATGGACGGAGGAGGGGTGGAGGCGAAGTGGGGAAAGAATGTGCTTCTGGAGTGATAGAGACCACCGGGAGAGGATTAGAACCTTCTGGAATGACGAGGTGTGGCAGGCTCTTTATGCTGCATGTGCCTGCACCCTGTTACAAAAGGGAACTCCCAGTAGTAGCACCATCATCAGAGACAGCAGCGGTTATAGTATATCTGAAGGAGCCAAATAGATACCACCACCTAACAGATGCCAGAGTCTGCTTGTGCACTATACTGTGTACACTTTCTGGCACTGCCCAGCAGCAGTGCTGTTGTTGGCTGGACGGTATGGATTGAATATGCTGTTGTGATTCCAGGCATTAGTTCCTGCTCAGTCACCTTTAGCATTCATGACTTAATCTGCACAATTCGTACTTGTAAGATAGGACATACCAGACCCTGAATGTTTATCGTGCTGCATGATTTCATTGCACGTATACTGGGCCCTAGTCTCTAGATTCGCCTATCAGATCCCATGCGTTTTTAACAAAACAAAAAAAAAACCGCTGGAAAATTATGGTTCACCCTTGGACTAATAACTATACTTTCTATTACATGCAATTTTAATCAAACCGCATGCGAATTGATCAAGTCAAGATTACGCGTTCTGGAGGATGGGCGCTCTATCAACCAGTGTGCTGTTTTACATCGTTTGTTTGGGGTTTGGGAGTGGTTTGAAACTATGTTTTGTGAATATGCTGTTCTCACCTCGCTGGAATTGCTTTTTTTTTCTTCTGGTACATGGTAAGGGGGTGACTTGCAGGGGAACGTCACCTCACAATGCAAGATTAATAAAACCAAATGCAAGGGAGGTATAGTTGGTGGCCACTGACCGCGAGCATGCTCTCCATATATCATGTCGAATAAATAAAACAAATTGGGTCTAATGACCTTGATGGTCGAGAGCCAGTTACTGCCAACGCTCACAACCACGTGGGATTTTTGAAGATTCTAAGAAAAGCCTACGATAATGTAAGTTGTCGCTGTTCTGCATGTAAGTATGAAACAAGAACAATCAAACATGAGCCTAGCTTTGACCTACTGATCGGTTCTCTTTGTTTACGAAAACATTCTTTTAAAATTCACTGCTGAAGATGCCCCTCGCGTTTGTTGTGACAAGATCTGATGTGGTTAATGCTCGCTAAAACCCTTCGAACGCTTTTTTGGAGTGACGTGGGAACTGTTAAGAATTTTGCTGTAATTGTTTCGGAGTTTGAAGGGATACTTAACATGGTGGTGTTTTGAAACTACAAAGAAAATAATAAAAAAAAACGAGAAAAAATACGGAACCACTTCCACACCGGCTCCAAGCGCGTCCACCATCGATCTGTATACGTTGGTTGTGCTATCTCCGTTGGTGTAAAGGGTAAATTAAGGTCGCTGTTTCTCGAAAATAAGGTCAGTTTTTTCCCAAATTTACCTAACATAACCACATAACACCAGAAACCGTCGCAATCAAAATCTTAAACCTTTCTAAGCGCCGGAATCTAGATAGGCCGGCCATCTTACGAATCTCATCTACTACTGGTGATGGCAGCCATGTTGGATCAGTAAGTGAGTGAGAAAAAACCTGCCTCACTTGCCTCAGCAACATTTCAGCTCCATGACGTCACGCTTACGTAAAGTGGGAGGAGTTTGGATCAGTCGCCTCGAGTTGAGAAAGTTTTTCTCACTTCCCTCTAGTTTAGAAACGGCACCAAATGGCTTTGTCGTCATATCTAGACACACACTAGCTTAATTGCTGTCAGATGTAAAAAGGCGGCCCACTGTGTCTTTTGACTGTGACAAGCTTAGGTCTGATTTCTGCCTACTGGCATAAATTCCCCATGCGGTATAAATCTTTACAAATCGTTGGAATCAGGTGTGTTGGGTCCAGTAACAAAGAAAACTTCAACAAGTGTGGAAACTTGTCCTTTATGGAGAAAAACTGCCCTCAATAACGTTGATTTGTGTTACTGGCTAGCTACTAGCTAAGAATATGGGCCCTATGTTAATTCTCCTAGGGTGTAAAGATACGTCTACAGCTCGTTAGGAAAAGTTGACAAATCTAAATTTTGGCACACAGGTAAAGAGTTGTGTGGGGAAGTGCTTTTCTAAAATGGGGGTTGCAGCTGGGAGCACATGGCCCTGGCACATTGTTTGTATTGTTCCACACCTGTAATGTACCAACAATAGATTATAACATGCTTAAGTGTTATATGCTTATCGTTTCAGTACTTACTACTTTTAATTGTTAGAATACGTTGAACATTGTTCCACACCTTTGTGAAAAGTATGTTGCGAGCCGAGCTGAAACCGGACTGTGGCAAAGTCAATGAAACACAGCGCGCTGGTCTCAGTGTGGTGGGAAGTGGTGCTTCTCGATCCTGCGCTTGGGGCACTGTCTGTCCCCCGTGTCCTTGGCTTTGGTGTAGTACGCTATATTATGTTTTTGAGCCAAGCGATCTGCAGTGTGCTGTCTACTGCGACGTGTCGTTCATCCAGCACAGACAGATTGGCGATGTTGGAGTATGGATTCCCTCTTTGAAGATCAGGGTTAGTTGCTCGGTTGTTGATGTGCCATCGAGTTCATGTGCGAGTTTGCAGTGCTCTAGGTTGCATTAGACACGACCATTGAGCAAGCTTTCCTGTCTTACATGATTTATACTGACTTGAAATCTTGTATCTCCTCATTGTGTCGGTCTCTGACCGCCATGGAGGTCAGCGACCCTGTTGTTTTCGAGGTTAATTGGAAACTTCGGCAGGCGGTGCAAATATCCGCTACCAGCGTAGTCTGGGTCCGAGAACATAGTGGATGACCAGGTAATGAGGACGCAGATGCCCTTGCGTGCATCAGCCTTTGTGTCTCTGGTCCAGTCCTTTCGGTTGCGCCGTATCTCTCTTCATGCTTGGGTTCTAGCGCGATGGAATACTCAGTGGCGTGCTGCAGCTACTGGACATGCCCTCTTGTGCCTTCAGCCTGTCTGCTTTGCTGGGTCCGGGCTTGATGAGCTTCCTATGTGGGCTGCTCGTCTGGTCTCGAGGCTTCGGATGGGTCACTCTTTGCTTTCAGCCCTCAGGCATAGGTTTGGGTGGTCTGGGTCTCCTCTCTGTATCAGGTGTGGGGTTGAAGAGACGGTTGAGCATTTTCTGTTGCACTGTGCCTCCCATCAATCTGCATGGAATTGATTTTGCAGGGGAATTAATTGGTCATTGCAGTCTACTGCTACCCTTTGCATTTCTATGGGGAGGAGAGACAAACGTCGTCGTCTTGCAGTGGCACGATTTTGCATCGCCACCCTGGTTAGTATATACGACAGGGTATCTGCTCCCATGTTTGCACCGGTTATTTCTGGAGCCCTCGTTGCTCTGCGTGTTTGTCCATAGTTAAAGTGGAGCTGAGTGGCGTAGACGCGCAACCCAATTATGTCTTCTGTGTGCCTGCCAGCCGGTTTCGCAATATATGTGCTTCTGTGTCATAGGACTTTTTTTGGTAGTATGACGATATTGTTGCTTAAGTGGGTGTGCGGTGTAGTTCCCTTGTTGGATTGATGTTTCCCTGCTGCTTCGTATAGTACGCAGTGTGTATAGTACAGTTTGGTTCAGTTTCTTGTTTTTTTGCTGTTTGTTCAGTAATTGCAGTCTGTAGTCTTGGTTGGGTATGTGGCTTCGGGCCAGGGCCCCGTAATAAACCCATACTAGCTCACTAAGAGACACGGTGCCTTTTATTGCCAAGGTTTGGTTTAGTTTTTTATGGAACACGAATTCAAACTGAATTATTTTATATGCCCCATGATGATGAGAGGGACAATTTTGCTGGAGACAAAGAAAAGTAGATAACCAAATACGGATCGTGAGTGAGCACAGGGCAAACAGGATGCCTTTTATTGCTAGGGTGATCCAAACTGGATTATCTGCCCACGACTATGATAGTGACAATTTTGCTGGAATCAAAGACGAGTAGGAAACAAAATGCAGATCATGAGTACAGGGTCCAATCAAGTAGGAAAAAAACAATAATATTTTTAAAGAAATTGGTCTTGGTTACTTATGTGCCAAGTTTACTAGTGTGTCGCCGCCAAGCAGATAAGATTATATATTAATTGTTATTGTCACATGTACATGGCTACATACGATTAAATATAGATGTAAAGATTATAAACATAAAATCTTCCAGAAAAAAAATGAGGGTGTGGTCTTTGGTACATTCACAGTCCTGTGAAAGTTGTGATATCCTCCCAAAACCAAAACTGGTATAAGAGAAGCTGCAAAGGTTCCAAAAAATGTCGGCCTTTGAAAGTAGTGATATCATATACCCAGGGAAATGCTGCCAAGGTTAATCCTATTAGCCAAGTAATGCTTGGACATTACATGAAAACTTGAAGATTGCTACCATAGAATAGCAATATTCAAGTTGCGATTAACTTGGCTAATAGGATTCACCTTGGCGGCCTTTCTGTGGTTGAATGATATCTAATTTTAAAGGCTGACCCTTTTTGGAACTTATACTTTTGTCTTATACCAGTTTTTGTTTTGGGTGGATTATGATATCTCTACGTGTTCCATCCACTTCATTTCCTGGGATGTCACAACTGTCCTTATTGTTGTTATCAACTCTCTTAGAGAATCTACAGCATGGCTGACATAGGAGAAAGAAGGTCACAGGCCTACAAACAAATCGTGGTATGAACTATATTCAAGGGTTGGGAGTTTCGATACCCGAGGCGGACTTTGCCTGCCACAGATTTGTTGATGGACCGAACATGCTTCCATCCTTCGTTGTAGCTTTGTGAGAATTGTTGCCACACCCTTTCCGGTGGATTTCAAACCTTGGCAACTGTTCTGACCAAACATATAATAACAGCAACAACTCAACAAAACAGCAATGAAAAGCACTGCATGCCTATGCATACATCCAATGCTACAGCGATGTACGGTATTTTATTCAGGTCATCGCCAAATTTTTAGTGTGACGATGAACCCACTACACACGAAGGCGCCAGCCCAAACATTGTCACAATCCACTCTTCCACTCCAGAATATCAAGAAGGTGCACCGAACTCCCGGGCAGAAACTCTTAACGTTCTCATCGTGATCGAATGTGACGTGCGAGATAAGCCATGTAACTGTAATACAGCTAAGTAAACCCTAATGCTCAAGAGTTATGACTGTTTATTTCAAGTGTTGAGGACTCCCCGTGCGTCTCACTGTTTGGCGCCCAAACAAAAATGATGGTAACGAACAATGCTGAACTGCTGAACTTTTAACTCCCCTCATTGGGCCGGTATGAAACCAACACTTTCGCGCAACCTTTTGTTTCTGTGGAACATTTGATCTCTCCCTAGCAAAGACATGAGGATAGGCTGTGCTTAATAACAGCTCAAAAAGAATACCCAGCCATTATACGAGTGTGCAATGTTCTGGCAGACTTTAGACCATCCAGAAACCACGAAACGGTCAAGTTTGTGATGCACACACTGCAAAACTACAAAATGGTAAAGGACCTCGTATATTAAGTCGATCCGGTGGCCCCAGACAGTGGAAGAGCATTGGACAAGTTACGTGAATGTCCCAGCAGCACTCAGACATTCTTTTCTACATGCGAACCACGCCCACGCACAGGCTGGTCACCTAGGGATTCAAAAGACTTGAGCATGGGGTAGCACATTGTCCAGGAGTGTTCACCGACATGAAGCTTTATGTGCGATCCTGTCCAAGATGCCAGATAACGAAGGGGGCACAGACAAAGAAGTAGGAAACATGTGCTCGGTGAGTCCATCACATAGGCTGCACATGCTAGGTGTGGATTTCGTGGGTCCTCTGCCGGAATCCACGAAGAAAAATACATACATACTAATATTTCTGGATTATTTTACAAAATACCCATGGTTGGTACCAACGAAGAATGCAACGGCAAAATCTGCTGCAAGGAAATACCTGAACACAGTGGTGGGCGAGATAGGCCTGCCGGAGATCCTTGTCTCAGACAATGGAGCAGCGTTTGTACTAAGTACTGAAGCCTACGGGGGCGCATCACAGCAGGACTAAAACCTACCACCAGCAGGCCAACACGACAAAGAGACTCAATTGGACGATGGAGTCGTGTCTTCGAGCGTTCATTCAAGACAACCACTTTGAATGGGACACATACTTGCTGATGATCCAGTACGCCATAAGCACGACTCCTCGTGCAAGAACAGGTGAGACCCCCTTTTTCCTCATACACCTGAGAAACCCCCAGGACCAACCTACAGGAGGTCTATCTCAATCGGCAGAACAGACCTCCATCGAAGATCACATCAAGAGCAACACACAAATACTCGAGAGAGCTCACAATGTGGCAAGGGTACACCTCGAAGAATCAGCCAGGAAAACGAAAATGGGGGTCCTGTGTCTTATCAGATTGTCCAGCTAGTGACGCTGCATAACCATGCAAGGTCGAACGCGAAGAAGTAGTAGCAAGGAAACTCGCACCAGTATACGTCGGATCGTGCAGAGTGATACGTAGGTGTTCGGATGTCACATATGTTGTGGTCGACATCAACGATGCATTGGCAACACAAACTGTGATCATCACTAACATGGAACCTTATGTTGACCCGCAGACCATGAGCGCCTTTGCAGCGGCACCCCTGGATGCACCCCAGCAATGGGAGAACGTAGATGATGGGGCAGCAAGACTGGCAGGAGACTCCTCTCAGGAAGACGAAGACAATGGTTCATCAGCAGCAGAGGAGTCGCAGTGACTCGTTAGATACTCATGGCAAAATGCAATCTGACCCAGACTATGAACGTGATGCAAGTGAGGAAGACGAGACTCGATCGGATCAAATGTGTGAGCCTGGTCTCGTGCAGGACCGTCACGTAGGAAGATAGTACCCCCCGATGCAGTACAGATTGGCTCTGATGAGAGCCGGACTTGGCAAATGAAAGAAAACAGTGGGCGCTACCGTTCATGGCCTTGACACACTCTGAATGGGATTTCTTAGGACGGAGTCACATATAACCCAATATGCATATTTGCCTGCATTTTACTCTCGTTTTCCTTTATCCCGCGCAAGATGGGGAGTACCCAAGCTGAGAGTGTGTGGTGGTGAGAATGTAGTGAGAAGCACTTGAACAGTATGAGAACAATGCGGACGAAGAGAAGAGCCAATATGTGGCCACCTAATTGTTGGTGTGTGTAGAGATGAAGTAACCTATCTGGCCATGTAAGAGAGTGTGGGAGTAGGGAATGTGCAGTATGGCTGTGCTTGAAAGGATGTCTGTATTGCCCCCATTACAAGGGCTCCGGCCCATAAAGGAAACGGGAGCGAGGACGATAGCAGCTTAGAGATTTAAAGTGAGCCCCGACAACCCCAGGGACCGAGTCGGTAGGACA